>JAHZND010005146.1:0-26962 GCA_027744115.1 Acrocyrtus sp. NNG-2020 | reverse complement strand
AATTATTTCAGGAATTTACAAGAAAATCTGTGATCTATAGGATACGAATAAGGTATGTGTACGTAGCTGGAAATAATTTGGTTACTCAATTGCATATTCCTGTCCTGTATACCTATTGCAGTAATGATTTTACGCAGACAAAAGATACTCACAAACAACCAGTAAAATGATCTGGTCTGGTGACATCGAATCAAAAAGTTTAAAATTTGAAATAATTAATTACATATGACGATAACATAATTTTATAAAAACACTGACAGCTTATTAAATGTTCATCGTCACATCATTAATCATCACCTATTGGCTTTGTTGCGCTGATCAACACAGGTTCTGTAGCACCAAATACACAGAACTGAAGCTGGTTTTTTGCACCTAGGTACAAATAGGTATTACACAGCCATATAAGCCTTGTCAAGATCAACATGCAGCATGAACTGTTCATTTTATCCCGTTCGCCGGTTGCATTTTGAATGTGTTATTGAGCCAAGAAGGCTAGGAAGGAAATACTAAGTTCAGTATTTGGCTACAGTCTACACAGTCATGTGTTCTGTTGCAGTATATTCCACAACAATAATCAGAAAGACTACTGACAGTTGACACTAAAATGTTTGAAATGCAAAATCATTTCATGACTTTTGAGTATTATTCGAAAAAGTGTCGCACTTTCAAATGACATGTCATCATGGCAGTGGCCAAGCAAGTACATTCTCATCTTCTTTCTGTTTTAAGCAATGANGTGGCCAAGCAAGTACATTCTCATCTTCTTTCCGTTTTAAGCAATGAGAAATGGTTTAGTACAGACCTCGCGAAGGAGCTCCCTTTGAAATGGGAGAAACATGGGGACTTGGTTCTGTTACCTGAGAAAACGCTTTCCAGTGAAATTTGGTTGGAGCATGAAGATATTTTGGTAGCCATTTGCAAACTACTTCGGTGTAATAGATTAGCAAGGTAAAGTCGTCACCATTGTCAGTCGTTTTCTTACATTAATTTAGGATTATGTCCTTCATTGTGTAACTGCACCCACCATTTAATAGAAATTGCTAATTAATTTTGCAATATCCGCAGGAAAGTGGGGCCCACTCAAAACGATGATTTCCGGAGTCCAAAGATTAAAATGCTGGTCGGTGCGTCGACATGGGTGACCAAGAAGGAAAATAGTATTCTCTACAGTTGGGACCTGAGTAAATGCATGTTTAGCAGTGGAAATATAACCGAAAAGCAGCGAATATCTGCATGGGATCTCCGAGGAAAAACATTCATTGTAAGGCTGACATGGTCTACGCTTGTGAATGGAATCCGGATGCTGTGGAAGCTCTAAAGTCGAATTTAAGCTTAAATAAAATTTCCTTGGAAAGATGCATTATTCGGCTTGGTGATAATCAATTAACCTGCCCCAAGGATGTAGCAGACCACGTTAATCTGGGATTGATCCCTTCATCCGAAAACAGTTGGAAAAGTGCCTGCAATGCCTTAAAAAGAAGTACGGGGGGACTTCTTCACGTTCATGGAAATGTTGACACTAAGCTGGATGATGATTCTGAAACCGAAATTACCTCCTCCAAGATGCCTCCAAGTTACAATACGTGGTCCACTTACGTATGCTCTTCGATTCAGAAAATATTTGCTGATTTATATCCAAGTGAAAACTGGAAAATTAGTGTAGAAAGTGTCTTTAAAATTAAATCGTATGCTCCACGTGTGGATCATCTTGTTGTCGACATTTCTTGCAAGCCAGTGAGTGCGATTTAAAGTAATTATTGAAGTAAAAATGTCTGTATAATTTAATTCAGTATTCAATTTAATGTAAACTACCCTTTTATTGTTAACACCCTTCGTAATAAAAAATATAAACTCTTTTTTTATTTTTTTACTGATTAAACTATTCGTCAGAAGTGCAGTTTTGTCATATGATTGTCATTAATCACAAGCATTTTGTTCAGTTTATTTGTAACAGGGTAGTTCCAACTCCCAGTACTAGACTAGACTATCAAATCATCACCTTTATGCTTTAAATATTCGCCTCCATTTTTTTCTTCTATGCGACAGGACACAATTTGGACACTATCCCTCCATATTTTTTCCATTGGAGTGTTTCCATCGAAGACAGTAAGCCCTGGTCTGTCATTGATAAACTCTTGAAAGTGCTTCTCATACTCCGGCCAGATTACTTTCTCGAAGTAGCTGGGAGAGTCTGGAGGAAAGTACTCACGGACAGATCTTCTCAACTTACATGTTTCCTTATCTAATGTGCAGAAGAATCTGGCGTCACATGCGCCATAAAGATATTGTGATCCAAAAATAGTAAACCCTTCAATTAGCAAGATGGGGTACTTGTCGTACTTTGAAACGTCAATATCTGTAATTTATGAACATGAATGAAGATACTACAGACACAGTCTTTGAATGGAGTAACTTTTACTTTCATTTAATATTTTAAATGTCTTACCAATATCCTTGATCTGTTGCAAAAATGTATCATCAAAATTTGGGGTTTCGGCCTGGTCTCCCACTAGCAGCTCAGGAGTGCTTGTGTTCTGCTGACTTTGAATAGGAGGTGTAGGTGGTCGGTTAATGGCATCTGGCGACTGGCTTAAAATCCTTCGAACATCCTCATACATTCTTTCCATATCCAGTGACTGAAAAATCTCATAATTAACATGATTTTCCGACTCCGGTACGCGTATATGGTGCGGCCAGTCATCATCCCGGAAATAATGGTCCTGATGAATTACTCTCGCACTCGGAAACTTCTTTTGGAGAAGTTTTGTCAAACTAGTCTTTCCTCCGCAGGTCACGCCACTTACTCCAATAACGAAATATCTCATTTTGGAAGAGTGTCCGAAGAACTTTTTAGCAGTGCTAGTTCTACTACTGCTCCCTGAGTAGACGTAAGGTTTGGAATGAGCCGATGAAGTTTGGAAACTTCTTGGAATACCTGTAATACAAATTAATAGAATTGAATAGGATTGGGCTAAATGAGATTATGATCACTCGAAGCGTCTACAAAATGGAAGCAGCTTACAGTTAATTATTTTGAACGGTGATTTGTGCCCAATTTTTAAAGCAGATCCTAGTTGAAAGAGTATCGACCACGTGAACATAATAATTGGACATGCTTACATAACATAATACCTACAGCACACATCCCTCGCATTCGCAAGTTGTGTAGTGCACTAGTCACTAGTACAGTAGCATTACGAATGAATACATGGGAAAAATTGCATTTGAGCTAGCAAAAAGATTATCTATCTTATTCTTCCATATATTCCAAGCGTATTTGGCGAGTACGTAAAATTCATGTACTGTTCAATTTCATGCAATGAAGAAGAGTGTATGAACATAAAAACAGTATTGTACACCGTCACCGTATATACTCGATGAAGTATGAAATTACTTAAGCAAGTTTGCATGTCGTATTTGTGATGCTGATTCAAATATTTATACTATCAAACCTACTAACTACTGCATAACAAAGAATAAGTTTCGCCTATACCTATGTGTGCAGTGAGTGAATGCGGGTTAGCACACTTGGGTCGATGTTCACTTTCACTTGCCTTATGTCAAAATCTCATATTTAGTAATAAACTACCTAAATAAATGTTTAATCGAGCAAGGCGTAAATAGATATTACAAAATTATTGTTTTACCTGAAATTAGCGTACCAAGCCTCCATGATGTTTCATATCCGAATCCACTGGCGGAAATGATCGCTCCAGAGGCATATCTCCTCACTTTCTGCTCTAATGTTTTGATTATAGAGAAGAGCATTTTATCTACATTTTCGACACTCCTTAGAGAAATTGGCTCAATTTACTTTCACTTTAATCTTCTTCTTCCTGACATAATTGCGGTTGCAAAGATAATTCAGTAAGGATGTGTCTTTATGACTGTCAGCTAATGACACATGTTTCACGCATTGCGGTAACTTCCCATTGAATTCTGCAAATGGTGATTTCTCTCGATTATTTACAAGAGCTCACATGACAGTTTTCTGCCTTGTCATATCAACAAAAAATAATTATTGTAGAGAGGTAAAATCAATTTTGAAGTGTTTATAAGATTGCTGTATACTGCGAATTTCCGCTTATCATTCCACCAACATTTGCCATGTGAAGGTTTTTATGTACATGCTAACTTTTACATGCTTATTCGTGCACTGCCGACAACCGAGTTGGAAATATTTGTTCATTAAATCATTACAAGAATTTACAAGCAGCAGTACAGTCCATTTCTCCTTTGAACAAAAGTTTATCTACAAGAACGAACGCGGTGCGTTCTATTTTCACTTTTCGTTTTCCTGTGTATGCTTTCTCCTTCCTTTCCTTCCAACGAAACTAGATTGGGTTTAGGTGTGATGTGTATTGTTTCCAATCTCCTGAGAGCATAATGTACTCCCTCCCATTCCACCTTATTTCAGCTCCAAAGCACAGAATCAAACAGAAAGGACACTTCATTAGTTTTAGGAGAGAATGGAGTAGGAAGTAGAAGTGGAGTACAACTTTCCTTTCCTCTCGCTGCCGTTTTCCTCAATTTCCACTTCCAAATTGTCCCAAAGCATGACACCCGTTCTTTGGAAACCTGTACTCCCGGACTCACTCCGTTTCAATGAAGTTGTTTCGTAGCTGTTTAGCGTAAAGTAGATTGTTTTGCGGTTTGTAGTTTGTAGTAGGTATAGTCAATATGTTCACTTGTACCACAATCACCAATCCGTACATTTCAGTTTTCCATCTACATCTCGTCCAAAATCATAAAATTTCCGTTTTGCATACATAAGTAGTAGGTGCAGTCGACTACTGTGTGGAGCAATACAAGATTGCCATTTCCAATTAACGTGTATTTTGTATTTCTCATATCATATCCGAATGTTTTCAGAGAGGCTCTAGTCAGAAGAGTAAACAAATAAAAGCGGGGATGTTGTAAAGAAAATTTCAAACGGATACCATAAGAGATAAACCAGTGTTTTGAAATAAAACAAGCAATAACACAATGTCTTCGACGATTTCTAGTGTCCGATCATCTCCGATTCCAGATCTTGCATACGACTCGTACCGAACTATGTCTTTAAGAGATCAAACTTTAGTTAAAAGACACTTGACAAATACCAGTGGCTCAGGAGTAGGAGTGAGCTACCCAGGTCAAAATTACGAGTTTGAGCCTCAAGATTCACAACCATTAGCTCATTACTCGCATTATCACCCTTCAGCTCAGCAACCTTATTTGGAGTTACATAGTAATGTGAATACTAATCAGTTTGAGTTCGATGGTCAAGGGCCTTCCTCTGCAACAGTGTATCAACAGCAGTATCATCATCAGCAGCAGCAGCAACAAGGAAGAGCTATGCAGACACAGGAGATAAGGGCTAGGAGGGTGTCTACTACAGTGGTCGGTCGGAGGGCTTCCAATTTAGTGGTTTCCAATGGAATGGCATATTCGCTGGAAAAATACTGGGGAGAGTCACTAGGATTCTGGATATTGCTGGGGGTTTTGGCCCTCCTTGTTATTGCTAACTCCGTTCTTACATTCGTTATTTATGGAGTACTCAGGTTGGGAGCGGGAATGGAAAGCATTGAAGTAAAATACTAAAGCAAAATAGCAGTTTTTCATGTCTATAGTATTTTCCTCCTCGTTGATAATTTACCACATAGGTAATTCATTTCAATAATTTCAGTTCCTTCCCAAACACCTCAAATTCTTTGGCAATGCGGACCTTGACGAAATCTATAAGCGTGATGGAATTCTACAAGGCTATTTAAACAAACCAGTGGAAATTTCTGGAGAAAGTGGAGGCGAAGTCCATTTCTCGGTTCGAGAAGGGTCAAATCCTTCTCTGTCTGTGGAGCGCAATGTCATCAACATAACAAAGGTGAATGGTGTTCGAGTGGTTGACAAAAAAGGACGAGAGATGTTTTCCACGAATACTCCCACTCTTGGGCTTCCACGGGGCGTTCAAAAGCTGGATGTACGGGTGGCGAAAACCAACCGGATAACTTCGGCTGTCAATGCAACTCTTCAAATTGAATCCACCTCTTTTACATATCTACGTGGTAGCGAAGGAACCCACATGGAAGGAAAACAGTTTACTTTTAAGGCGGATCAAGACATTAGCTTAAAGGTAAGGCACAACGCATTAAAAATTAGGGTAAAAGTGCTACTTGCTATCAATAAGTGATATTATTTCACACCTCAGTAATAAAATATGGACTTTTCAGAGTGTCAACGGGAGTATTACGCTACTCGGCAAGGAAGGGGTTTTTCTCAACGTCCATGACTTGCCTTTAGTTCGTGACTCAGGAGTAACGAGACAAAGTTACACTTACACAACGCATGGGAAAAAGGAACCGCAATATCAACTTTGCGTATGCATGCCAGAAGGAAAATTGTTCCGAGTTGAAATTCCTGTGAATAATTTGAACCGCCCTTCAAGCCAACGGGTGGGCTGTCATCATGCTAAGGATCCATGCTAAAACGACGTGTCTGCTCAGGAAATTTTCTACATTAATTATCTTATATATATATATCAATGGAAGTTTTGTGAGAATTTCAGAAATCCGAGAGGAAGCTCTCTCATGTAGCAATAAACTGTAGACGTGTTTTACACTAATAGTATTATAGCTAAGGAACTTTTACTGTTACATTTTTAATACGACTCCAGTTACAGTCTCACTTCCCCAGCTCTCAATTACTGTCATCAAGTGACCGTGGGAAATTGTTATAAGGTTAAAGGTAATAGCATTGGGTGTACCAGTATTACTGTAAGAAAGCATTTTTAACGCATTGGTAATAAAAATGAGTACTACCTAGTCAAAAAAATAAAGCAATTTCATTCAAACCGTTCAAGCGAACTGTCATTCTTTCCAAGATACTAAATTAACTTTATTGATTGCTTTCCTAATCTGCCTCCTCTGATGTAGGAGTATGCTGAAAGATTAATGTAATCCCTAAGTGGGCGGGTTATTCCTATGTACCTTATCAAATCATTGAAAGCAGCAATGGTACTAGTAACGTCGACACTTCTATACATATTTTCAGTGTGCTTGCATGAAACCAGTTTTTTTCTTTAAGTATGTTGCAGATTACGTCGTAGTCTGCCTTCCCATCAGCTTATGATTACTACGGCCTTTCCTTGAATGCAACTGTTTGTACACTGCTGGCTATAAGAATCCATAATGGTCTGTTTTTATAGGTAGCGACAGCGTATTCTTTCTCATTAGCTGTCTACAAAAATGTATTTCATTCATTTTAAAGCACAGAAATGCATAGAAATTTGTCAGGTGTGGCTGAGATTGTAAGAGCTGATAAAGTACATGCATATGGTGCTATATGAACTAATTTCCAGCATGTCCCTTTACAAGCACGACAAGCAGAATGTACATATTTCCGGTCTTGCTGTTCCAGCCCTAGTCTACACGGTAGTTGGTAGCTCGCTCTTTGTGTTGTTGGGACACATCGAAGATATATCCCACAAAAGTCCATTTGTCATTTTAAAGTCAGCACATATACAGCTCGGTATGCAATACATTACGTAAGTAATTATGAGTCATTAACATTACTCACTGTGTAAACGTTCACTCGAGTCAAGTTTGTCTACATGTTTGTTTGCACTGGAGAATTTGAATGATCCATAATTACTCATCATCAACAGCAGGAGGGCAATTAGTGCTGTGGGGAGTTGCTGAGAGTTTACCAGTCAAACACTATTGGTATTTGAGATAACTTGTAGCTTTGTGTGAACCACAGTTTGGTTGGTGCTACTATTGGATGGAAGTAGCCAGTTAATATATTTACGAGGTAATAATTACAGTTTCCAGTTTACTGCTGTCAGTAAGTCTTTCATCCGTTCAAGGATAGTTTTCAACAAATTTCCAACGGCAGTTTAAGAAAAGCAGGTAAATTTTTGAATAGCGAGGAGTTGTAGATTCGGTGTGTAATGGAAATTATAAGTGTTTAATTTTTTTGCTTTTTTCATAGACAAAATGACTTGTGCAGACTGTTGTATGTTTCTCTTCGCCATACTGTTTCCACCTCTTGGAGTCTTTTGTGCGAGAGGATGCAGCGTTGACCTTCTCATCAACATTGGTCTAACCTGCTTAGGATTCATTCCTGGAATATTGCATGCTTGCTACGTGATAATTAAGCGGGACGAGCTCTCAATGAGGGGACAGCCTGTTACAGTGGTTGTGCAAAATCCGTAAAAATGCTATCTCCACAGACAGATACAATAGGGTATGGAAAGTTACCTGGAATAAAGTTGCTACTTCTTATTTTGGCGAGTAGAGCTAGTATGTTTCTGAATATGCCAGTAAATGCAACAAATATTTGCTTTATCTAGGGAAGGTGAAGGCGAGGAGGGACCATAGTATCGTTTTTTCAGTGAGGACGAAAACTGCAGCCACCTCATCAACTTAAGTACAACGCTCTGCAAATAATATACATAATTATACCTCACACCACACAACACATTTATCTAAAAGTTCTTATTATTATTATATTATTAGAAATGCATGGAAATTATAATAGAGAGATACACACTACATGTAGAGATTACGATTACACATTGTTTGAACTTCGGTGTACTTTTTAACGAAAGAAATTATTGTAAAACTTTGAAATTAACTAACGCATATTAATTTGAGATCTGAAAATAGTTGAAATGATAGGTGTTAAGTTTCCTTTGTCAACTAAAGATTTTTTTGCTGTAATATTTACTTGACGTCTGTCCAGCACTCGCCATAAAATGAAACAAAGAGAGCTACATGAAAGAAATTGTGAAAGTGTACCTTAACTTTTATGTAAATTACTTTTTCATGTCAATTGTTAGTAATATGAAATTTTAAGAAAAAATTACACCAAGCCAGCTTCAAAGTTCTACTGACGATGAGAGTATAAGAAGGATAAAGCAGTTAATGACTGATATTCTAAAGCAGCTTTCATAGACAATGTCAACCTAAACTTTAACCAATGAAGACGGTATTGAATGAACAAATAAAATGAATTGGTGACCATTTTTGCACAAGGATTTTCTTCCTGCATAATAATTTCACAGTAGCATAGAGAGTAGGCACAAAAACATTTAAAATGTAGGTAATAATAGTGTCTCAAAGGTCAATTTTATGACATTTAATTCGATAATAGTCGTTCGTTTCGTTATAATGGTTTACATTTTTTTCATTTTTGAATGATTGTGTAGAATCAGCGATTGTGAATTTTTGTTAAAACTAAAAACAAAATGAATGCAAAAAGAAAATTATATTTCAAAAATTGAACTGTCAAATAATTAGAAAAGTTAGTCAAGTAAAATTATTCTAGGTAGCTGGCCACTTGTCAATGAAAAACTCGGCGTCTCCTCCAAAATCAAATCCCCGGCTAGCTGAAATATAGAAATTTGCGCATTTTAATTTAAATTACTGAACTGAACTGCTCTAAGTGCATAGTCCTCGCTTGAAAGCGTCTATGTCTTTGTGTTCGTACACATTTACATTCTGTTTCAGGATACATTTCAAGTTTCTAATTGCATACCTATGTCCAAGTTGAAATTAATACTGGAATGTAACAGCGGAAAATGGTGCAACTTTCGCTTCAAGCCGGAACGGGGATCTACAGCTGCTGTGAGCTAAAGGCGAAGCCGGTGAAGGGAAATCAGATCCAGCCATCTTCTTATTAGACAACTTGAAAGGAGAAGCTTGTGATCTCGGGCGCTTCCTCAACTTGGTGCGGGCCATTAGCTCGACCAGCTCTGTGATGCTGACGGAGCTGGCACCACAAGTGGATGAAGTGGATGGCTGCGACTGTGAGTCACCTAATAATAACATATTTAATAGAGTAGACATTCATCACAAAAATCATAAATTCCAGAAGTTAGAAAGCGTAGGAGATAGTAATTTAGAAATAAAAGTATAAAACTCACCAAGCAGAAACCCCAAATTAGGTCTCTCTTCGGCATCTATGGAGCGGTTGACGGAAGTAAGGTTGCTCATCGAGATCCAATTGATGCCAAGAGCAGGGGATTCCAACCTGGAAATTTCAGTGTTCCTAAGCTGAACTTCAACTTTACGACTGGATCTGGCTCCGCTGCGCGTTTGTCGGAAATCCGGAGTTGATGTATGGACAAGTGGGGAGCTCATGCGAATTGGCGTCCTAAAAACAGGCTTCGGAGCTTTTCGAATTGGAGTGAGAAGAAGTGCCTCCGCTATCCGAGCCTGACAGATAATACTATTTTCTGGCGTCTCTGGCATGACGGTTATTGACCCGTCAAATACACTACCCTCATCTGCCGACTCACATAATTCGGAACTTTCCGAAATAAACGCAAGGTCCATCATTGCTGCCATTTCACTGAAGAATTAGGACAATATTTAAAATTTAACTTTTAATGTCAACAGAGAACGTCAACTAGATTTAAACTGGAGAGAAAAACTTTAGAGAGAAAGCCTATCTCCTGCCAGTGTCAACTCAAAAGTGGAAAGATTTCTGAAATTGAATCAGCTTTTAAAGCAATTTTCTTCTAATTTTTACAGCTACTCATTGAGTCTGTCTGATTAATATACAGAATATATATTCTCAACATCCTGAGTGGCCATCAGCCAGCCCAAAATCCAGACCGATGACCTGGAGATGATAATCATATTTGCATGTTTCAGGAATTCTCTTATCATTATCAGGCACACATTTCTGTGTTGCTCTCTGTCTGTCTCCAACTGGTCGTGAGTTAATCGGTCCTGCAAGTTCAGCTTTCAGCTGTGTATTGTCAATTTCTATGAACAACCTGGAAGCATCCTGCTTGTTTTCTCCATGTAAAGTGCAGTAGCTCATTTCATCTTGTAAATCGTGAATAGAACATTCACTTAATTAATGCAAGTAGGAATTTTACAAGAATTTTACAACTAAAGCTTAAGGTTTACGGTGTATTTTTCATGTCCCCCAATTCAATAAAAGGAGCGCCTGTGGAAAATGGGGAAGGTAGCTGCTCATAGTAACTGTGTGAGATTCAGGCTAAGATGTTCTGTCTAGTGACTAGTGACGATATTTATTACAGCGATGAAACAACTCACAGCTTGCTTATGGATTTCCACTCAATCAATTTATTTATGGAGCAACTTTACGTAATCGTCTTGCTTAATGAAGTAGCTGCTATATGGTGTTGATGATAGGATATGGCTTCTGTTGTGTCGCATATGAGAATATGTAGGAAGAAAAAAAAGTTATTGTCCAAGAAGGACGATTTCAAGTTTGTAACCGCTCGGATCGTGGTCGTGTCGTGTCACTCATCAAACTTCTCATCATCCCTGAAATAAATTCTATGTAAAAACAGACCTGCTTTACCAAGTATGAAGTAGGTATGCTCATACATAGCGTCCTATAGCCTGCCACAGGTGCACCAACTATGAATGAAATCCATAAAAACCAGAAGCCAGAAAGATGTGTAACGAAGGTTATATTATTACTTTCATTGATACGAGTTCGTATTGATGTGTCATCATAGTACTGTCATTATCATATAAAAATGGCAAGGTGTTAAATAAAAAGAGCATAAAGCACGCATAATTGACATGAAGGGGGTACAGGGCCCATTTTGACACTAAAATTCGTCCCAAACAGAGAGAAAACTTTCCCTATGTAAACAAAAAAACATGCAAAAAATTGCACACTGACTCGCCATTTTCCCAATTGAATCAAAGTAAACAACCGACAATTACTTACTTTTTTATATGAACTACACGCACACACATTTTTTTGACAATTAAAAAGGATGTCATTCATTACTATTTGATTATTGCAAAATTGATTGGTCATCATGTACAGTAACGTATTCGTGCGTAAGTAGTTTGGTATTGACTCCTTACAGCTTATTATCTTTCTAAATCAATAAAGGGACTAATTCTTCATAAATTCTTTTTGGTAGCGATGACGGGACGACGGCCAATTTACCTTTTTTGTCGTAAAGTGGAAAGCTTTAAGCTTTAACAGAGATTCCAAGGTAGAAATATACAAAAATGTTTGCACGAGAGAGAGAGAAAAATTGAGTTTTTTGCTTGTTACAGCACAGCAGAGTTATGTGGAATTTGGGAATGTGACAACAATTATCGTTTTTGTAGGTCCCTCAGCTGAATGGTGCCATTATCATTGTCATTTGTCTTCTTTAAGAAGTCGTGGTCGACATAGCGTAAACCCAGACTAGGCTTGTCACGCATGGAATTATGAGCATTTGCATAAAAATCGTGAATAAAGTGCTGAGCCATAAGCCTCCCGCGTGCTTTCCTAGAAAAAAAATAATAAAGGAGACAATTTACCCACTCCACTAAAAATTAACAACTTTTTACGACTCATTTATTTTCGCATTTTGTTTTCATTGTTTTCGCAAGAACGCATAATCCATACTCATCCCATAACGAAAATCTTCGGCTGTGCAATCCCACAGCAAACTGCACTTTTTGGCCACTAATTTAAACCTACACGCTTGGTATGTAGCGGTATAAGGATGACCTCTAGACTGGCTACTTGGCTAGATCACTGTAACTAGGAACTACTTGCCTATGCATAATACGCCTTTTCAAAGTTTGCATAAATATTATTCAGAGAGTTAAATGCTAAGCCAATGAACTTCCCTAAAAAAGATCTGTAAATGGAGGCATAAAAGATGATGGCTGAAATTACTGAGGACACGCTGATTCAAATATATTTTTGAAGAAATTCTAAGGAAGAAACTCAGCCTCTTCTGCAGAGCCATTTTATTCTATCCTCCTTTTCCCTTACTGACGAGGTCAGTTAAATTAACGACCTTCAAATTTTTTGTGTGCATGTTACTAGTCTAATTCAGTAAATTCTGGTATTCCCACTTAACGCGACGTTGGATGTGGAGAAGTGGCATAGGAGCAGCCACTAAAAAGTAAAAACTAATAATAAATTAAGATTTGGTGAGTTTTATGCTATAATTATGTAGTAAAATGGACTTCACCTTGCTTCGCGTTTTGCCTTGCCATTGCACTACATCCTGCATTTTTTACTGTCTGTATTCTGCCTGCTTCTCAATGATGCAGTGACTTCCGAATACTGTAATGTTTCCAAATGTATAGTTTGTCCCTCACGAAAATCCATAAAGAACTTGATGGAACTAGGTGAATCCTCTGTAATTTTCCTAAAAGCTAAAGCCAACAATTATACGTTTTTGAGTATGGAAAGCGTAGGTAATCAATCTGTCGTGACCATTACAGCTATTGTTCAGCCTACCCTGGTTGACAGGAACGTTTACGTGTAAAAGCGATAAAATATGAGATTTTACTTTAAATAGCAATCCGCGCGCTTGACAAAGGAAGTGATTGATTGCTGGCTGAAAATAATTTCGACCATTGTTGTGCCGTATCCCTGAAAGTAGCTGGCAGCAGTGCGGTGTGAATTCCTTTTCAGAGCTTTTGGTCCTCTTGGTGCAGCCTGAAAATATGCTGATTATTTAAAGTTGACAACGAAGGCAGGCACTCTTAAGAAGTAGATAGCTCTGTGTTCTGTAAACATATTAGGTACCTACCTATGCAATGTGCAGAGTCTTAGATGCAGTCCTAAAGACGAAAGAATTGCTGCAAATTTTTTTATGAAGTAGTGGACCCCATATCACTGAAAAGAGCAGCAGCAACAACTCCCGAACAAAGGATGACCTTTGCACAGTTCATTCAATATTACCTATGTAAATTCCTCTCTCCTCTTAAAAAAGTGTTCCTACGCGGGACGAATTTTATTTCAGCTAGAGACTATAGAAGAGCCACTACAAAACTTCCCTACATGAGTAGAGTAGATGAGTATCCCCGCATCCTGCAAAACGGCAGTCAAGAAAGGAGGACCAAAAGTGGACATAAATTTGAGAATCAACTGCGATTTTTCTAGCACTATTTAAGTACATGGTTGAAGATTAAAGACTTAGATTGTAGTGACGGAGCATAGCAGCTAGAGTGGAAATGGTAGGGTATTTTTGGATACTTGTTGTAAATCAAACATTTAAACAACAAAGGTTACGTCTTTTTTCGCCTCCTTCTCTTTGGTGCGACAACAAGAACAATAGTAGAGAAGCGAGAAGATTCATTTCCACATGATACATTTCGCATATGCGCATTGCGCACATAAAGCATGCATGAAGCGTACACATTTCTTCATGAATCACTTCCATATTTGGAAAATTGCTAGGCAAATAGAAAAAAAAGTGAGAATACGTCGGCCAAAAAGAGGAACCTGGTGTAAACGTATGGGAGTTTTGTGTGCTTGATACGGCAGCAGCAGATGAATAATAAAAGTATGTTTTTTAGTATTCATTTTGCTCAACATTTAGGCAAGCGCACTACTGCAGTTCAAAGAACGAAAAGCCTTTTTTCCTCCGTTTATAATAAAAACTTGCGCTTGTTTGAAAAGGCTGGGTCCTTCAAATTCTGCCCTGTCAAAAAAAAACATGTAGCGTTGATTGACTACTTGAGAGTGTTATTACGATTGCAGGCTATTCTGTAGAAACTCTACCAGCATACTATGATGCCAAAACTTTTAGCACAAAATCTACTGCTTATCTGTAGGCATTCAATTTGCATCAGAGAGATTTTTTTAGTTAGCTCCTTTTACGATAATCCAAAACAAGCAGGACTCAAGTAACCGATTAAAAGGTGAACTCAAAATCCCGACCAATAAAGATAGTTTTTGTGACGCAAAACTAGCCAAAATGCAGGGCTTGCCAAGTAGAAATTAAATTAATGCAGATGTGATAGAGGTCGCGTTTGATAAGTGAGTATGACAATTTCTAGTTATTAAGGAAAACATTAAAAATGATAAATATTTTCTAATTTACGAGCTTCTTTTCGGCTACTTTTTCAGCTGAGTCATAACTGCATACTGGGAGGCCCTTTCTCGACTGCACCGTACTCAGAATTTGCTTTTAGGGAGAGGCGACAAAAAAACGAGAACGTTGACAAATAAGCATTCATATCGTGGTGTCTGCTCACTTATTTTGTATGATTTAATGGAGATCGAAGAAAAACATGTCCACTATCTACTGTGGCGTCCAACTGCTAGAAATGCTTTTTGCTATTTTGCAACTTGTGTGCAGTTCAGAGAAATTAATTCTGAAGTAATTTTAATTTCAATGCTGTAATAACAAGCAGTTGACATGTCTCGTCATAACTTCGTTAACAAAATGGAATATATTTTGTAACGAAGCTTTGAATGATTAATGATGAATAATAATGCATATTTTCTACCTACAAAATTGCCAGAACTTACTTTTTTAGTTACGGCAAAAATAATGTGGCGTATTTTAATACATTTCAACTGGAAGTACGGAGCGGACAAAGTTCTTTATTTGGTGAAAACCGTCTAATAAGCGAAGCCTTAAATCTTGCTAATCATTCATAAATCATATGAGAATCATTGCAAACTAAAGTTTCAAGTGTACATGAAAGAGGAATATATGTAAGAAGCCTGTTAGACATCTGAAAGGAAATATTTTTACAAGGATGAAACAGTAATTTTTAAAAGAGGCAGATTTTACTGCTGGCCACACGACACATGGGCTGTTTTCATTTCAAGTGTCTGCCAATTTCATCAAGAGCTTGTTATATTTTGCATGCATGTAAGTGCCATTTTTCAGATGAGCTAATATATAACTGTACTCACGCACACCTCCTGTCATAACAAAATAAGGAATTAGCTTTATTTTTACTATTTTGGATAGCTGTAACTTATACGACAAAAGATTCCTTCCCAATTTGGCGTTTATTTTACTATCCTGAGCACCTTAGGCAATCAATGCGGAAAAGAAGCTGGAAAAAATTAAAAGCATATTTACCCTTCATTAGCTATATTTTTGCATTATGCTGTCAATTTTACTAGCTAATAATATATAATACCTACATATATTTTTGGATCCTACACCTTATAGTCCCAACCTACTGCAATGCAAACCTAAATTATGACCTGTGGTGGAAACCTATACTCCGTCGGCTTTGTCTTATGCTGGCCGTGGCATTTATAAATAGGTATGTGATTCGTATGTACTTCCTCAATTTTGAAAATTCACATACTTCTAAATCCATCACATAGTTTTACTCTGACCGAACTGAAGCCATTTGCGTTTTGAGACTGTCCATAGTACTTATTCTACTTCTGATACTATATTATTACGGTTTGCATAACTTTTTAGTATAAGATTATAGGTATTTGTAAGCTAACAACCACATGCTAGTTTTATTCCGATATTTTTTCACACAATGTCAGTGCCAATGAACTTTACAATATTTCAGAATTCATCCAAATCATACAATGAGAAGAACAGTAAAAAAAGGTGATTTACAAAGAAAGCTAACAAGCCTTCCAAGGTTTATTTCCCAACTAAATTTTTATTTTCGTTATTTATGCTAAACATTAATGCAGTAAAAAGGCAATAAATTTGTACGCTTTACTCATACTCCACCACAATTTTAGCTTGTCAAGCGTATCCCTAAACTGTCTCCTGTGGTCGTGGGTGATTTGGCCTGAGAATCTTTTTTTGGTGGATAGCTTCACTCAAGTGCAATCACAATCAGAAAAGTCTGTGATGGATGAATGACTATAATGTAACAGGAATTAGTGAATTTGAATATGACTTTTGGTGTAAAAAAAAGCTGAATGGACGAGAATCGTTAACTGTATTACTTCTTTTCTTTTTTGGGTATAAACTAATTTTGCTGCTTAAGCAAACCAATACCAATCAACAAAGCAAAAAAAACATTTTACATGAGTAAATACAGTTTTGAGATTTTTTGAGGGAAAGACAGCACGCCTAACTGGCAACTACAGTTTTGAGCTTTTGCTTTGATGTATCAGTTGCAATTTGGCGTGTTTCAGTACAATGCAAACACTTCTATTTTAGCGCAGATGCGACAGAGTCACTGTACCTTTGGTCGGCAATTGTCGGCCCTACAAACAGAGAAGAATTATGACAGCAGTGCATTTTGGGAAAGTTTACGTATTCAAATCAGCGAAATACTCACAAATTCATAAAAATAGTTGACGCACGCGGACAGATGTAGCACATAAACGCTCCATTAAAGTACGATAAATGTAATGAATAATTTAAAGCTGAAGTACCTCTGCACAAATTGTACAAGAACTAAAAGAAGCACATAAAAAAGAATGAATAATGTTATGGATTATGGACAGGACAGGACATTTCCAAATTTGAAGATGTTTAGTGTGGTGACAGGATTCCCTTTTTGGTGGCCGTTTGGGTATGGCATTTTTAGAACATAGACGACACATTGCGCTAAAGACGACTATAACTTGGTAGTGCTGAGGCTAGCAACATTCTCGAAGGAAAAAAATATTTTTTTAATCAATGAATATAAAAATCAATTAACATAATGGCATAAGTTAATTCTATTACATTTACAATGATAATTAAATTATAGGTAGACTCAGAGATGGAGTCAGATCCAACCAGAATTACTACATGCCAGGTATAACATTGTCATAATTTATTTCGGATTTGTCCTGAAATGTATACCTTTACCTACACCAGATTTTTTTTTTCATCTGAAAAATAATTTTAAGTGATAGTGGAAGCATTATGAAAACGCTCTTCACAATTCCTTGTTCTGTACACGAAAACCTTCTGCGGTCGGATACGGCTGCCAATAATATGGCAACTGGCATCCGTAACAAAAGAAACAGCTTCTATTTCAATTTATCTATTCACGGATGGTTAAGCAAACAAACAAGGGAGCAGAAAAAATGCAAAGTAGTGCAACATTGACATTGGATATTAATATGATAAAGTATATCGAGTTACTGAAAAATGTTCTGCTGGCTTGATGATGAGTGCTAAATAAATAATAACTTTTATGACGCAAATGTGTCAAGACAAGGTAACTGGGAAAATAACTGGTAATAAAATTTTTTAGCTCTGATTTTTCCGCGACTCGTTTACAGTCCATAGTTCAGCCTCCTTGTTCCTGAAAACATGAATTTTGCCCTATGCAGTGTAAAATAGAATGGAAATGGTAGTGGAGTTCCACTGAAGCTCCTCTAATCCTGGCGACTTTAGTTCTACAATAGTCGGCGTTTTAAAGCTTAAGCTTGTTCTTTGATGACGCTCATTTTTTACGCCTGAAATCTTGGCACTTCAGGTAGCATAAATAGTAATATGTCATGTCAGTTAACATGAAACATCTGTAACGCATTTAAAGGAGGGAAGCGTAGAAAATCTAAAAATACTAATTTTACGTAGTTTATTCAGCTGGAGGATTATGGAGTGAGGAGTGGAACTGGAGAGTAGGCATCTTTTGCCTAAACATGGTATGGATCAGTGATTGTCAGCGAAAATAAAATAGTTGTCAGATTATTTATTCGACAGCGGTGTCACTATAAGCCCCAACCCCAACTAACCTTCACTCAAAAGTAGCATGTACAAAAACAAAACTTTGATTTATTGCCCTGACTAAGCTTAAGCTAGCAGCAAACTTTTTTTTTGGAACCACCGAGCAGAGAGATTACATTCCATTTTTAATCCACAGAGTAACCGGCTGGCTACGGTGGCTACATTACTTAATTGACGCATTTCGCTGAATATTTTTATTTCCTTTAACGTGAAATGCTAATGCAAAGCACCACACTACCGCGTGTTAAGTTATGAGAAATGAGAAGAGGAGGCATCTAAATTTCTAATTCTAATCCTGGACTGTTTAGTATTCTACTCGTAACCTATGGCTTAAACGGGTCAACTATAGAGTCCCACAATGCAATGTATGGGTACAAAAATTTTATTCCTTACACCTGTAATGTCTTGTCTAGTTATTTTCACCAACACATCAGCAACTCGTTTTTAGTCATTTAGCCAAATTCAAAATGTGACTGGTCTATCAGTCTATCCCTAATTAAAGAGGCGGACAACACGTCTTCTAAACTGAAAGGATAAAGCGTTAGTAATACTAGCACAGGAAATTTTTTTCCGATCAGGAGAACAAGGAATAGTAATCAAAACATTGATAGAATGCTGATATGATTTTTCTATTTAAGGTGAAACTGAATGATTTCCTTAGCTTTGTTGAACTTGATTAATAAAATAGTCTCTTATCTTTCAACTGGTCAAACAGGCAGAAGCAATCAATGCAATTTACCTACCTTACTTACCTACAGATGAAGACTAATAATGCATCATTTGTTTAACAATATCCATCGTAAATTGCTGTATCAGTAAATACATAAATATAGGTAGGCCACATTAGTAAGACTTTGTTCGCTTTCGTTTGGGCTTCTGCGGAGTATTTTCTTATGTCATACTTGTCCTTGTCAACATTTTAGCTGTTATCTAGCACTTTCCTCACGGAGTGCACATTAGGTAAATACGGTTTCTTGCTACTTAATATGGCTATCACCAGCAATTTAATTTCTTCGATTAAATGGAAATTTTCTACGCAGGAAATTTAGCGAAGGGAATAATAATGTGGGAATACTAATGTTGAATATCTTATGAAATTTTTTTTGTGAATGTGCTGAATCTATTTTTAGCAGAGATCACGCTGATACTTCCAAAGACCAACTGTAGTTAGGTAATTGCCCCAGTCTACAGCCACAATTTACGACTCTCCGAACCCTACGTGTTCGCAATATCTCCGCACGATTATCATATCATTCTTTTACTAAACCTTAGATAGAAGTGATAGCATTTTTGCTGCGGACGCCTCACACAGTTGGACCACCGACAACAAATTAATTATACTAATAAAGCTTTAAACATTTCTCTAAAGACGTGCTAAATTTGAAAACATGTCTCCCTCCATTTGCTATTCCCGTCGCCATTAGGATCTCTGTCAATGGAAACTAGTTTTTTTTGCAAAGGAGCCAAACACACCAACAGCTACAACACATAACTTCAAAACAGCGTCTATCCAAACTCTCATTATTACGTCCAATTTTGTTCGTCATTGTACAAATTTGGAATGTATTTTGCTGCATTTCATTGCAAACTTAAAAAAAGAGAGGGACAGCGCAACTCTCTTGAGCCATCACCGTCATCCAAGCATCAAACATGAGTCTTTATGGAAGACAAGAGAGTAAAAGGTAAAAGCAACAATTGCCAACTTGAAACAACAAACCATATGAGCAGAGAACATACAGGTAAAGAGTTAAAAGTAAATAACAAGCACATGTACGTAGGGTCTCTGGTAATGTCATTTACTCGCGATTTGAATACAACATAATCATCATCATACGACATAACTTACTTATTCAAGAAAAAACACGAGTCTATTATTGATGATGATGACGACTGCAAAAGACTGCGACGTATATATTTCATATCCCACTGTATCCACGCAAAGAGCAACAATGGAGGAAGACCATATAACAGTTACTCACTTTTTGGACGAATGTAATTATGTGATGCGAATTTTACGTGGTTTTTTTTTGTCGACAGTGTTTAAGATGGAATGCTCAGTTCCCAGTCTAGGTTGTGCTTTGCCACACATCACGTCTCATCGTATAGCGAGACTTCGCTGTTTCATGATGAAAGGGAGAACAGGTGCTCATTAATTAAACTGAATTGGTTTGATGGAACACGATCTATCACGGAATAAGGTCACCAGAAAAGTAGATGAGGTAAGTTTTGTGGTCCCAACTTCTTTACGAGTTTTTATCATTTATATTCTCATGTTGGTATAACTTCGCGTAAAGCTTTTGGAGAAAACTGCCAATTTGAGGGGGTTTTGGGTGGGTCGTCTTCATTTCTCCCATTATCACGAACAAACCATCGCGTCGTGACACATGATTAATTAATTGGAGGCAATAATTATCGCGGATGATACATTTTACTTGCCCTAAATATTTTAATTTTTTCATGTGTAGACAAAAAAGGAGTACGAAAGTGTGAAAATGGACTCCAGTCTTTGTTTGCAGAAATTTACCTGGAGGACGTGCACTGTACGTGATGGAGTGATTCATGGAGTGAATTCCACAAATGTCCTGTGAATTTTTTTGTGTGTAAAAATTGGACAGTGACATTTTTGCACGGGAGTAAATCGGCTTCTCTTTGTTTACACAATTGGTGAAGTGACACATATTGCAGTAGCACTTGAGTGTTGCTCCTAACGAGGCGATTTCTCGAGAGTGTCATCATAAGCCGAGTGGACATGGCAGTGACATAAGCTGTGCTGTGGTCTAGTGTTGAATACATTCCCAATTTTTGAAGTTAATTTCTCTGTACTGTAATCAACTGAAAGAAACAACGAAAAAAGGGAAGAAGCATTTTATTCCCCAGTAGTAGTGTTTTTTGCTAATGCTGGGGCAATGTGAGTGCAGTTTTTTTTAACAATTTGACCACTTGCGCAACTGCCTTCTGAAAGCTGTACCTATGCATACTCGTTAAGTGGCTGAGGAGAATCATAAACGGAACGAGAACGTAAGTACACATCTGCAAACTTTAATTGCTGGTTGAATGTCCGTGACAATGTTTTAATTGCCTAGTGCCATCGACTTATGCGGAATTCGTCAAGTTTGGTGTTCCTCCACTAGGAACAATGATTTCATAAAATTATATATAAATCAGTGTGTGTCTTTTCCCTTTTCCAACCTTTGTCATTTGTGCTCAGCTCAATCATATTTTTTTCATAAATGGAGTATGAAAGGTCATGCTGGGAGGGAAGCTGCTTGTGCCATAATTTTTCCGCTTCACTCTTCAGCTAGCTATCAGCGTGTAATGAACTATGAACATTTTATGTAATGAGCCATGAACATTTTTCATTCTGACTTGCTAACTGTTTTGAGTTTGCAGTAGTAGTCATTAATCATATTTTAGTTAAATGCATAATTTAATTTGTCTCTCGCCATTTATGTACAATTATGCTGACGACGAGTTGGGCCAAAACGAAAGACGGTTAAGTGAGCAGCTTCATAATCAATTTAAAATCTGTCACTTGTAGAGACCAATACAGTAACATGTTGCCCTGAAGTCAAGAAAATTTATCAAAAACAATTTATCATGAAATCGTCGTAAAATATATTTAGGGAAATGGGAGTTAGGAAAACCGGAGGAAGATGTAGATTTTTCCCGTCTGGCACCGCGGATATGTACCTACTTTAAAAATCGAGTTTTAAAATCATCGTCGATCAGCCAACCGTTCAAAATGGATTTTCATCTCATTGTACCATCCACATAATCCTTTCTCCACAAGTCAAACAGATGAGCAATGTTTTTACACCGTGCTTTGACGGCACAATAAATACGAGTCTACAATAAGAGCCTATTTACTATGTGCTGTGAATTTGCTTAAGTACTACAAAGCATTATCATATCTTAATCATCAAATTTCATTGAACTTTGATTGATTTATCATGAATCTTTCAATGGATAACGATATAAGGTTTTCTTTGCCTTTACGGTCAATCATGTTATTTTTCTGCCAAGTCATTCTACTGTCAATTCAACTAGGTAACTCATCGTAGTCGTTAGATGAATTAAATGAGCATTCAAATTATTCAGATCTTGTAATGATTCTGATAATGCAGCGTTGTATTTTCATTTCATTCATGAACAATTTTCATTGCCATAATATGATGGGAACAATGAAGCACACTTTAGTGGGTGACTAAGGAAGGGAGCCCTTAAGTCCTCACACGTACAATTTCTCCTCACAAGACACATACTGCAACTTTGACAAAACCTATCAAATCATGAATGCAGCTTTAAATGCATACGCCAATTGCCTGCGCCTGGTTTACATTTAACCAGACACTGAAGGCTCCGTTTGTTTTATTCAATTCGTGTAGCTAGAAGTGTAGTAAATCGAAATGATGTAATGGCTGATTACACTGATAAAAAGTGTTCATCTATCCTCTCCTGTAAGATAGACACTAGACAGCCAGGCTAATAATGAGTTTAAAAAGAGCGGAGAGCTCTGTTTACAATGGCGTCCGTAGTAGTTTATGAACTGTCGAATGATGTGTGATGCTTCTATAAGCCTTCATTGAACAAGTTAATTTTGCATACAACAATGAAATGTATGCCCATATTTAAACGAAACCAACTTGCTGAATATCACTCTGTGTAGCTTGTACCATCTTTTTTTGCTGCTGCAGATCGTGATGATGATAACTTTAAATTGTAAATTTTTGTCGTTGACGAAGGAAAAAATGAAATATGATACCTTAAGGGAGTCACTGAAAGGGCATTCTATGTCCCAATAATGAAAAGTGAAAAATGCAAACTTTATTATTCTTCTTCATTTCCATTTTCGTTTTCTAAAAATAGGTTTTAGCAAATAATGACAGTTTGCACATGACTAGTTAACACGATAAATGTGAGCACAGATATGGAACTGAAATAGGTCAAGGTGATTGGTGATCACAATAAATGCTATTATACTCGTGGCATGACCAGAGTGCCAAACAAAGTGCATCAACAGACTCCAGTTATCTCCTAAACTAATCATTTTATCATTTAACGTTGCAATTTTCAAAAACTCCCCATAACGTACCCTCACAAAATGTTTTTAAGGTTTACTTGTTACGGCACTTGGGTGTTGACTGGGCTGCATTCTTCACACACAATTAAAATTATGCAATGTCATTCCCACTTTATTATCCTTTTTAATGAGAAAAAGATCAAACTTTATAAACTACCTAATTTATTACTGCTCTGCAGTTTATTAGCGAGGCAATAAAAATCAAAATAAATTTTCACGGCTTTACACTACAATTACAATTACAGAAATCATCACTTTTACAACAGGCGCAAAAGTAAAAGGCTACACACATTTATTCACGGATTTATTCGATAATTTTTGGTTCCACCTCCCTATAAGAAATAAACTTTATTCCATTGAAGCAAGCTGATTTGCATGACGTGACATTGTTCTAGATCAATTCTCTGTTTTCATCGTTTTTGGTAAAAGGGCAAGATCATAAGATGCAACTCAATGATTAAGTGGAAAATATCCAAAATGTTCAGTCACTCTCAGCGGGAGGAGGGCCTAATATGTTCACGAGCGGTACTATTATCATAATATGATGGGATATATGTATTATTTATTAGAATATCTTTAATATTGACGAAAGGATGCAAGGAAGTGGAGAAGTAGCCAAAGAGCATCAGCAAAAAGATGTCATTTCAGAGTGCGTGGGGATAACAATAGATTTAAAAAGAATATATTCTTGGCAAAGAGTTCATTTAGGTACCCCCTCTTGTCAGTTATAGGCTGGGCTTATGAGAAAAAAAAAGAAAAATGTTTTATAAACGGAGGCAGTAAACTTTATTTTTTTTGAATTAACAAAATTTGTAACATCTGCGCGGATTATGAAGCAAGAGATCGTGGTGTAGGCTGACTCATTGGGCTCTAATAAAAGCGTTATTGCTATTGCTAGCATTACAGTTTACCTACAGTACTTTATACCAAAAATGCGCTTCCAACTGCATCACACTCTCTAATTCTAATTAATTGGTCAGCGTTTACTTGAGCTACGGAAGAAATTTTGTACACAGCAGGCGGCAGACTGGATTAATTTTGTTTTTATAATAAATGTTGTTTTATGGTAAACGGTTATAATGGGGCAATGTGAGATATCCTCCTTGTACAATGTTTTCTGATTTTGCAAGAATATGTTCTCTTAAAAAAGTCTGTTTTGGCCATGCGTTGACGTTTGACGATGCGAGTGCGATGACGATGACATCTTAATTGTGACAATGCCCCTTGACGTTTTAAGAAAGCAGCAGCGAAAAAACAATAGAAAGAAAAGCAGTTCATCAAATCTGTCCGCTGGTAATTAGGCAGGGCTGTATAAATGAGTTTAAGCTGTCTGCTGACTTATAAAGGGAGGGCAGAGCAATGTCCAAAATAGTTAACTTGAGACAAAGGACATGTCACGGTACAAATAATGTCGGTTCATGTTCGATCGCGATGTTGATAAATGATTGATTGTGAGAGTGATGGAGCATGTGTGACGAAAGATTTTGATTGATTGTATCAGTTGATTGGGTTGTCCACTTTGTATGTGTCTTAGAACTGTAGACTTTAAGGTTGAATGGGAAAGTAAAGGGTGCAAACTGCATCTGCATGTAAAGTATGTGAACCTCCTCCTCAGATTCTGTCATGATTGATATTCGGCACTGTTTTAGCATCTAGTTCTAATGAATGAATTAATAAGGCTAATTTAAATTGAAAGCACTTTTCTTAATTCTGAACAGGAAGAATTTATGAATCAGCCAAGACGATGTCATTTTAAATGAGACATCTGACATCTCAGTAAATCAATAAATCAGAAAATAGAATGAGGGTGTCCGAAACGGTCGTTTCAAAAAGTCAAAATGAGTCTGTTTCCCAGCCAAGTTCTTGTCAGCAGCAAGGAGATACAGGGAGGAAAGTGGACAGAAAAGAAACAAGTAATCGAAATGGGTCACCGACAAGATGGGGAAGGAATTTGAAGAATAAAAGTTCGAAACACAAAGGTAAAAATAACTCGACTTGTAGAAACTGGAAGCGTGATGATTTAAATGTAATTTTTGTAAATTTTGTAATTTTGTTTATGGAAGAAGCTAAAAACGGCACCACTTCATCCGAGGTGAAAGGGGTAGAATCCAACGGCAAAGATGCGAAATCCACAACAAATGACAAAAGGCCATGGATTCCATGCACAAGACGGCCATCCAAGCCAAAGCCCCTTCCTGCAATTATTGATCTAGAATTATCGCTAGTCGACCCGGATAAAATCTGCAAAAAGTTTCCCAAGTCGCCATCGCAAGACTCCACTTTTAACGATGCTGAGAAAACCAAAAAGAGTAAAATTGATTTTGCAGCTACACAGAAGAACGGCACTTGTAATGGCAACCATTCCAATAATAACTCTGTATTTGAACGACTTACTTCTGCAAGCAATAATGGCACTAGTAATGGGAGTGCTAGTATTTCTACATCTTCGTCTGTGGAAAGAAGAGCAAAAACAGTTTTGAAGCGCCAGTTTGCTCTTGACAAACCCACAACGTCAAACCTAAAAGAATCGATTTCTGATGAGAGCTTAACTTCAATCAATTCCGTGACCCAGCTTCTAAAAATAGAGAGATCTGAATATGGCCAGAAAAGCAAGGCGAATCGCGATGATGACAAGGATGATGAGGAAGAGATTCTCACAGGCGTAAAGCTCATCGCTGCAAGGTTGGAAGCGAAAAATGCAAATAATTCAGTACCTAGTCGGAATGGCGTTAAAAGCATCAGAAGTAACGAAAACAGCCATTTTAAGAGTCGAAGTGGGGGAGGTGATGAACTTGACAAAAATACTTTGAATTCCAAGCTAACATCAGCTCACCCACGGACAAGTAACAGTCGCAGCAATTATGATGAGGGTGCTCCACAGAAAAAAGATGAAAAGGAGAAAATACCCATCATAACCACTTCAGCAACTGCAGCAAATGATACATCGCTGAGGCAGCAGCAGGAAACTGTTGCAAAATTCCAAACCACAACGACTGGTTCCTCGGAAGTGACATCCTCAATTTTATTAAAAGCAGCTGCGGCCGCTGTGTCATCGGGCTATACTGGAAGGAAAAAGTATGTCATTTTAGTATTTACATTCATATTAACTAATTATATCCAATAATGAACATTGAACATGAACTAATAGCCTGCTCCCATTTAGTTCCATAATTTCCCTTTCCTAGACTAATATGATTCGGTACACAGTTTTCATGACAGTCCCACACTTAATGCTGACGCATGGCGTACTCACCAGAGAGTTCATCTACTAATTTTTAATTTTGCAAAAATATGTAGTGTTAGGTGTAATCCTAGTCTATTAGTTATCATATCTACTAATCTATCCTATCAACATTAGTAATTATATAAACTCTGCAAAATGTATCAGTTGCTGCAATCCTGGGTGGAAAAGATAATCAATTCAAATCGGTAAGCTAGAATCAGCACTTTAAAAATGCCAATAATAATTACCTCCCTAGTGCAGTGTCAATGTTCAAAGAGTT
>JAHZND010005145.1:0-12536 GCA_027744115.1 Acrocyrtus sp. NNG-2020 | reverse complement strand
CTGTCCTCCGTGGCGCATCCGTAAATAACTGCGTCCCATTTATTATTTATAAATGCTCAGTAGCCTTTTGTTCTTCGATCTTCATCAGTGTACTTTATTAAAGGACAGGTGGGGATAAACACAGCTCTAAAGATCGATGTCTTTTCCGGGGTAAGGCAACTGGAGAACCAGAACCAACACCGGAAGTTTTATGAGCAATAAATATTAGAAATGTGCGGGGTTAAATGCTACACAGATGGCTATGGTCGGATACAAAAACAGAAGTTGAGAAATTGTGAAGAGGATGAGGATGTTGGTGATGATAGAGTCGGTGGTGGTGATCATCGCTGTGCTCACAGCTCATTCTTTCCCTTTCCATGATTCTGGAAATACTACGGAAGGAAAAGAGGGCGAAAGAGCTCCAGAGAGTCAGAGGGAGCAGCTCGTATTTGATTTAGTAGGAGCTGTCTTATTATCTTGGCGTTTCTGTAGTCTAAAAAATTCACAAGCGGGCTTTTCCCGGCAATAAATCATTTTCTCTGGGATGAAGTTGAGAGAGGCTCAAAAGGAAGGATGAATGGGAAGAGCTACAGCTCGATTTTATCGCTATTGCTATTTGTTGTCGCCATATAAAATGTACTCACGATCAGACAGATCTGGAGTCAAAAAGAAGGACTAAACGGAAAATGATAAGCTGCATATTTTACCATGCTGGAAAGATTTTTACTCTATTTTCAGTTTTGATAATTAATGAGGCTCCGAATTATAAATATTCTCCATTTCTCTTTAAAGATTTTACTGATCCTTCCTTCTTCATCGATTTTCTCCATGGAGATAAGCGTGCGAAAATATTTTTTGCGTGTTAGTAAAAATCTAAAAGTGCCTTTTCAGTTTTCTAACCAGGTCAGGATCAGATCATTCAGAGCCAGTTAAAAATTATTTGACTAAAATTTATTTCGTTGTTATTTATTTCAGGGATACCAAGTCCGATGGTGCAGTGGTACCTGAACGATGAGCTGGTGGACTCCTCCTACCACGTCAAAAGCGACAACGAAGTGGTCAACCACATTTCCGTGCAAAATCTTCAAAGAAAGCATCATCGAGCGAGCCTCTCGTGTAAGGCGTCCAACACACTGCTCGTTCCTCCTGTTACCAAGACTGTCTTCTTCGAACTCAACTGTAAGTCCTAATCACTGCTCCTAAAATATTTTTTTTTCGCAAGAAATTAAGTTCACATTTAATTAATAAATAATTTGTTTTCCTTAAAAATATTTTTTCAGTACGTCCTATCTCAGTGTCAATACCGATTAAGCACCGAAATCCTCAGCTGACTGTGGAAACTCAGTATGAAATTAAGTGCGAGTCGTGGGGCTCCCATCCTCCTCCGATAATGAGCTGGTGGCTGGACGGCCGGGAAGAGACAGGAGCGTCCGTTGAAGAAGTAAGCACAAATTCTGAATTTTTTTTCTGGCAAATTGCATTAGTAAAAAGTGCCTCTTCACTCACTCTCTCTATTTTCCACAAAAATGCCTCCACTCCTTTCATAAAAAAGAATCGTCGAAAGCCCCTCTCGATGGGATAACGTGCCGCCTCCCATTCACGGAGAGCAGCACACCAGCCAAGAAATATTTTTTTTCTTGCCTGATTGCAATTTTCCTTTTCAGCTGTCTTTTTTGTTCGTGGTTTAGGAAAAGAATAGAAAAAGCGAAATGGAAAATAAGGAGAATAGAATGGCATTGTTAGCCCGGAGTAATTTGGCTAAGCCAATTTGTAGATGAATAGGGGACAGCATGTTTGTTTGGGAAGGGGCCCAAGACCAAACAAAAAAATTGTCTAAATAGGTACAGCTCTACATAAAATATATTTTTCTGGCAGTGTTGCATGTTTCTTTGCTTTTGGCTAAGCCAATTTGTAGATGAATAGGGGACAGCATGTTTGTTTGGGAAGGGGCCCAAGACCAAACAAAAAAATTGTCAAAATAGGTACAGCTCTACATAAAATATATTTTTCTGGCAGTGTTGCTGAGCGCCGTTACATGTTTCTTTGCTTTTCTATTCTGTTCTGCCCGCTGTTGCTTTGATTTTTTTTCAGGACAAGTGGGAAATAGAAAACCGTCAGGGGAGCCAGAGCTAGTGCCAGTCCCGCAGACAATCTGGCCAGGACCAGGACCAGCATGTGGATCCTTTCTCATCAAGTCATTTTGATGACGTCCACTTTCCTTTTTTCATGATTAGCTGAGCACTGTCACTGTCCTTGTTGCTGCTGTTGTGAAAATTTTCCTTTTATTTTGTAGAGCTGAAGCTGACTTTTTTTCCTGGAGTAGAGTGCGGGCTCTACTAAAATGAATAGAATGGAGATAGTGCTTGTTTTCCTGATTTCCGCTGTTTGAGTTACGAAAAAGGAAACCTTCATCAGTTATGCATTGTTTGCTGAGGAAGAATGAAAGGAGAGAAAATGCCGGCGGATCCTTTTTTTATTCCATTCTTCTTTCCTCGTTTTTTTTCTTTTGAAAGAGCCGTCCTTAATATTGCTCCACTCAGCTAGCGGAAACAGGGAAAGTGGAATGGCGACGGTGACACTGACAGCAAACAAAACTGCAATAATAATGGCGCTTGTCCCACTTTAGGATGATGCAATGTGAAAATTTTGCATCCTGAAAAAAGGGTGAAGTGAAAAGAATAATTTTATTTGGCACCGTCAATTTTAGGATGGGGCAACCGGAGATGAAACCACTTTTTTATTATATTCATGTGACCTTCTACTTTTCATTCTGTTAGGTTTTGCGAGGTCAACACGTAAAAGATAATAATTTTCTGAGTAGAACTTCCGCAGTGTCACGTAACAGTCGGAGACAGCTCTGCGACAGTTAGCAGCAAAAAATATTTTTACGTTGTGTCCTCACCCCTCGCGCCCCGTTTTATTTTTTTGAATTGTAGTGAAATCCTACAAAAAAACAAAACCAATTTTGGTTTGCAATTTATAACAAGAGCGAGCACAAAAGTGCTGAGAAAGATGAGGCAACATGATGACTGAGCTGAGCTCATCGCATCACCAGTCGACCAGCCCCAACACAAAACAAAATTCCCAGTGGGAGCTCACAGTAATTGCTTTCTTTGTGTGAGTTGATTTAGTTTTGCCAAAGGAAAAACGCGTTTTGCGATTGAGTGGACGTGGATCGTGGATGAATGCGTCTACGTGAATTTTGATGATGGGCTGGGTATGCGGAATAAAAGTCGGGGGAAGGGGAAAAGGAAATTTATTTTGTTGTAGTCGCTCTTGTGGCCTCCACTCCATTTCGTGCAGGATAAACAACAGCTGCCGATAATGTACCGTAGTTTTAGGATTGACCGCTGAGATGTAGGAATATTTGCTAGAAAGCTGTAGAATTAGCTTTTGTCTGGATTTTCCTTTCGTGGGGTGGTGAATGTAAATCGCAGATATTTTCTGCTGGAAGTAAAATCTCAGCTGGAGAAAATAGAAACTGATTTTATTTTTGAGGCTTTCTGTTTGGAAAACATGCTAAATCTTGGCAAAAACCTATTCACCGGAAGTATTCCGGCTCCTTCCTATTTACATTAAAATCATGCAAACTGCTCCCAGTTTCTTTATCCCGACGATGAGTCGATCTATTTAGCAAGTTATGAAAGGAGTTTGCTCATCCTTTCAAGGAGAGGAAGGTAAAACGTAAAAGTGAATGGCTTTTCCAGAGAAAGCACAGCTCAGCTATAAAATAAAAAGGGAAAAGTTTGCCTTTTCCACCACAATAAGAAATAAAGTGCGTGTACTATTCCCTTTCATTCCATCGCTCCCCCTTCAACTAATTTAATTGCGTGTACAATAACAAAAGTGAAGCAATTCAGTTCATGCAACTTTTAAAGGCAAAAAAGATACGAATTTTTAGTCGGATATCCGTTTTTTTTAACTTTGGAGATCGTGCTTACACAAGTGTAAAAGGGTGAATTGAATAAAAAAAAAGAAATAAAAAGGGGAGAGAACAAGTTGCAAGTCGTAACTGAATTATTTAGCTGGAGAGTTAGCCACCTGGAAAAATTTTCACGGAGGAGTGACCAAACAAAGAAAGGGAGGGTGAATGGCCACACAAAGTTTCTTTTTTTAGATGACTGTTGAGGCCATCGTAGAAACGTTCTTGGGTATACCGATTTTTCGAGAATTTCGTCTTCATTTTCTATTTATGGTTGCAGGATTCGAGAGGAAGTAACAATTCCGTGTCAAGACTTCTGTTTCACACCGAACGCTTCAGTGGACGGACAGGTGTTGCTATGCCGGGCGGAAAATCCGCACGTGACGGCGGGAGTACTCGAGGACTCGTGGCGACTTCGCGTTGTTTGTAAGTTAAAAAAATATTATTTATCTGAAAATAGGAGCACGTGATTGAAAATTATCATGAAAATCTATACATGCATCATATTTGCCACAAGCCGTTTGGTTGCACCTGTATTAGTTGTATAGAAAAAATATTCGCATGAAAAATTGGAGTTATTTCATGAGCCGAAAATTACTCCCTACTCCCTGTGACGAGCAGACAAGAAGGCAAAAATGTTTTCCGTGCTGGCATTTCCATTTTTTGCCTTAGTCTGCATCTGGTTCTTCGGTGCTCGTGCATAACTAACTGTGCTGTGGTTTATTTCGTGTAGGATTCTCCTTTTCCTAAAAAATGTATTCTTTACTGATATGGAACATTTTTTCTTAGATAAAATTTTGCATTATACCCTTAAAAAAACTTATTATTCCGCAGTATTTTCCAATTTTTGTTGAAAAAAATGAAGGCAATCTTTTATCAAGGACTCTGCTCATGGTAAGAAAAAGATCCCACTTTCCTTGCATGGAAAATTTGCAGTAGGCAAATTCCATTCATTCGTTTTTTTATAAACAGGAAAAATGAAACGAGAAGGGTATATTCCTATTATGTGAAAATAAGAATGTGCTTGTAGTTTTCCCCAAAAGTGAGAGGAGCGAGAAAAAAATGAAAAAGGTGAAGGTGAGAAAAAATCATAGCGTGCATTTGTATACGAGAAGGAATTTTCCCGAGCGAGTGCTATCGATTCATATTACCCCTTTGCATTCTCATTCTCATTTTAAAAGTGAAGAGGAAAAATGGGATTGTTCATGCGTTTCGGATAGAATATACATTTTCTTTTACAAAACAACATTCATGATTGCCTCGAATCTTTTTTTCTCTTCTACTTTGCTCGCTGTGGCGGAACTCTAATGGCTTCCTGAAAATGAAAAAAAATGGAAAAAGCTCAGCAATCGTGGCTAGAGTGGGAAAATAATGCCTGAAGTGTTGGAATGAATATAGCATAAAATATCCATCCATTCTTGCAAAAATAGAATCGAAAATTATTCTGAGAAAAAATAGAAAAGGCAACAAAAAGGAATAAAGTGGGAAGAAAAGAAATAAGTTCTTGAATGAATAGACTTGCCTGGGGTTATATCGAAATAATGCAATATTTTTTTCTGAGAAGAAGAGAAAAAAAATTTAAATTTTGTTAAAACAGTGGAAAATTCTCTTTTGTTTTGCAGGCGCATAAACTGCTCTGGTATCATAACGTAAGTCCACCATCACTGTTTGCTTTTTAAAGTTTAATTTTAATTAAAGCCAATTTTTTAGCTGCTTAATTATTTTTTGCAGGGCTTACTACTCCACCACAACCGGTCTGCCGGAGTAATATTGAGTAACCAAAGTCTCGTCCTTCAAAAAGTTAGTCGGCCCTCGGCAGGAAACTACTCATGCAGGGCGAGTAACGCTCAAGGCGAAGGGACCAGTGACAACGTCCTCCTCGACATCATGTGTAAGCTGTCACCTTTCTTTGTAAATTTTGTGCAAAAAGCAGTTTTTTAGGAAAGCGAAGTCGCACCTGTCTCCAATCGCTGTAGCATGTACCATGTACCACCTGTCTAAATTCCATGTCGTGATGAGCGAATCTATTTAGTACACATCGTTAATTCCTCAACAATTTTTGTTCGCGTGGGAAACTTTCCTTTCATTTTCTCCCTACTTTGATTAATGAGTAGGGAATAAGAGAGAAGGGAGGAATTTCCGCGGATGATTAATGAGCGGAACATATTTCCACATTCTCTCCATCAAGCCGTGCACCACATACGAAATTTCTCGCCTCTTGTCCTCTCATCGACGCATTCCGAATAGTGAATAGTAATGAATTGCTTCACGTACCTATCCTTAGCCCGGTCACCGAGAGAGATACGTGGGAAATTCGCAGACATAATATTTCGGTGCCGTGGCATTCCTCATTGGTGCAACCTTCTGCTATAATTATACAGAAAAGCGAGAGTGAAAAAATGAAAAGCTGAACTTGATAATGACAAAATATGAGGCGAGATATGGCTTAATTCAGTGGACAAAGTGAAAATTTGACAAGTCAGATTTGCACAGAGCTCGACTTCGACGGGACACATTGCAGTTCGCTATTTTAACCATTTCCTTTTTCTACTCCTTTTCCAGATGTTCCCTCCTGCCAAACTGAGTTGTCAGCTACAGACGCGCCAATAATTATAACTGCTTCTCGCTCGGAGAACGTCAACATAACTTGCGAGATGAATGCTCTTCCGGATAAGCTCAAGTTCCAATGGACTCACACGAACACTGTCGGGGAAAACTCTGAGCTGGAGCAGGAATTGTACAGTACGCTCGGATCGAAAAGCTTTCTCAGCTATCATTTAAAATCAGAGGAGGATTTCGGGACCGTGCTGTGCTGGGCACAGAATTCCATTGGAATCGCGGAGAAACCGTGCGTCTATCAATTAGTACCGGCAGGTTAGTCAAAAAATAAAGTTTTCAAGGTTTTCTCTTTCTGAAATTGGGTTGAGCGAATGACTAGAAAATAGTTTAATTCAGTATGGCACAGTTTCGTGCTTGATGCACGTTTCCAAAGAGAAGTTGGAGAGAAAGATAAAAATGCTTTTAGTTTTGTCTCTGTTGAAAGTGAAAATTTATTTTCCCATTAACTATTCCGATATGGATTATTTCCACAGAGAAAAGTTTTTATCGATCGTAAATAGAAAAGTAAGCTGTTTGCTTTGCTCACCGATGTAAAAATGTGAAATGCACTTGCTATGATATTATCTTCTATAAAAAAAGTGGAATCAGAATCAAGCCAGTGCAGTCCCTGCTCAATCAAAGCCATGCTAAGTGCACCAGAATGGAGTTTTGCTTCCTTTTCCTGTGGCATAAAAAGTTTTTTTCAGCTGGTATTGAAAAGAGAAAGTCAAACGTCAGAAGAGGAAGTGGGGCGAGCTCCAACAAAAGTTTGGATTTAACGAGAGCCTCTCACGCGATTTTAGAATTTCCATAATTTCAACAGGCCACATTTTCTTTCACTCTTTTTAAGCCAAGTAAAATATATCCCGATTTGTTATCGTTTTATTTTGTTATCTTCTTCAGATAACCCTCAACCAGTAGAAAACTGCAGCATAATAAACCGGACGAGTAGCTCCGTCGAGATTTCTTGCGAGCCCGGCTTTGACGGCGGACTTCCTCAGAATTTTCTCCTTGAGGCGTACCAAACGAGTCCTCTGGAGCGAAGAGGACTTCTCTCCAATCTCACTCAGGACAGACCTTCATTCTCCCTGTCTGGTTTAGATGCGGAGGGTACCTTCCACTTCAAAATCTACGCAGTCAACCGGAAAGGCCGGAGCAGTGCCGTGGTAATGGACGGAATAATTTTGAGTTATCCAGCCATGCAATCTGGTAAGTGGGCGTGAGCGACTCTCCGCATTTTTAAAATAAATTTAGCGCCCTTCCAATGTTTTTTCTCTCCGTTCTCGTTTCATCAACTCACCCCAAAAGTAGCCCAGTATTTTTTTTAGCTCAATGACGTGGAAAGAGCGAAAGTGGGCACAACAACCGTCTTTTTTTTTAAACCTTTTTGCACTTACATCTTCAAATAATGGCTCGTCTCTTGAAAAAAGCAAACCTCAACATATTCTTTTCCATTCAGTCTTGCCCCAACAAGGAGGAGAAATGAGCACTCAATGAAAAATGAAAACAAATGGCTACAACGGCCCGGCCATCAAGTCATGCATCAGATCACACTTTTTTTCCTATGCTTTCCATTAACTTCCCTCCTCCTCACAAGCCAGCGAGATATAGCACGAGGGAATGGCTTCTGAAAAATTGTGGCTTTTTGGATCCTTGGCCAAGAAGACGAGAGTTTACGTGACATGTGGAATAAAAAGTTACATGAGTGGGTAGTGGATACTGTAAAAAATGAGACGGGAACGTATATTTTTCTCGGAAAAAGTTCACCGTACATGAACTTACTCCTTTTTACTATCAAGATTGTTAGCTCAACTCAATTTTTTTATTTCGGGATAAGGCTGACGATGCTAACCACGGCCATTATTAGTGCACTAGGAGCACTTAAAATTCTACAGCGTGTTATTACATTTATTACTCTTTCCCCTTTCTCCAATTTTTTTCTATGGCAGCTCCAGTCCACCTTTTTAGCAATTATATCAGGAACAGAAATGGCTGACTCTTCTGACTTGCTCACCTTTCGCACTCTTTCCTCCTCACGTACAGCAATAAAAGCTGAGCTGTATAGATCTTTGTAAAACGAGAAAGCATTTTCATGGAAAAGCTTCGTCAAAATGCTCACGGGTCAACTGGACACTGAAGAAATTGATCCACATTAAAAATGATGACGTCAGTTGAGCAACTAGATATTTTTACAGAGTGGACGTGAAAAATGTGAAAATGTGACCTGAAATGGAAGAGCGTATCAAATCGAGTAGGATTCCAATATAAAAAATATCTATTTTATGGAGAAAGGATAAAAACGATAAAATTATGCTATTTTCATCCTCGCACGACGGGTACAAAATGCACTTCCAATATCGTAAAGTGCTAACATGATCAGATCAGCTGAACAGATCCTTTTATCCCCATTTTATTATTGCTCCGGGTGCTGAACAAATTTATTTTATCTGGTCGGGGCAAGCAACTATGTTTAATTTCACCAAGGGAATATTGCGCATTTAAAATTGGAGCTAATTTGGAGAAAATTGTTTCGGGAGGGGAGGATGAATGTGACATGGAAAGATAATAATTAGAAATGTCGGAGAGGGAGAAATTTTAATGATGTCAACTCAAAGCAAATTAAAATATATTTTTGGTATTGCTCCTAGCTCCCTCAGGTCCAATTTACGTAGTCAAGCCCAAGCCATGATATTTTGCTATTATACCAAATACCGCTAAAATTATAGGGCAAATTGACAGAGCGCCAGATTGCAAAACCTGACTTAATTAGAGAGACAAAAGTGGAAGTCGCCGGGCACACACTAAATTAAAAATTAATGAGAAATTTGGGTTACAGGGTTGCTCTGTGATCTTTTGATCCAGTAAATATCGGTTATTTGCTCTAATGGCCAGTCCACTCATTAATTATCTCTGGCTGAAATGAAAATAGAAATTATTTACCTACTGAAAGCAAGAGCTACACCAAGACCTCAGAGCGGATTGAATTTCATTTCCGAAGTCTGCCTGCCAGATTTTGGAGTCGTCGTGTGAACGAGTTTTGAGTTTGTTTTGATTTTCAGTCTCTACTTAAAATGCCACAGGATATGGCTGGTGATTGGCAAATTTTGTGTAGGCACCGAGAGTGCCATGTTGTGCTTTTCAGGATAGACTTGCGGTTTGCCAGCAAATTTCCGGGAGCCACATGTTCCACATGCCACATACCTACTCCATTTCACACTTCGCCTTCTCAATTTACTGCATCAAAAATTATTAAAATAATCTGTAAATAGGTCCATATTGCAACCTGAAACGGATTTTAATAGGATTTTGATCTCCCTAATTAATTTTTTTTCTATTGTCATTTTTTGTTCCAGCCAAAGTCCAGGAACTGGAAAAGACAACAGTCGCAATTATAATTGGAGCTGTGTCCGCCATCATCCTCGGCGTAGTCTCTTTAATTGCTTTTATCGTTGAAAGGGTCCGGAATCCTGTTGCGTCGGGGGAACTTGAGAAATCGTACAGTCAGGAGTTTGGCTTGCCACGTCGCAGCTCCGGAAACGAAGAGCTGCACCGCGACCTAAAAAATTCAGGAGTGGATCACATTCCATTCACTTCTCCAACTGACTTTCCAGAGGAAGGGGATCCCGACCTAATTCCTTCGTCGAGGCATCGTACGCGACCAAACATTTTTTTTGGTTTTCCTCCAAAAAAAATTCTTAAATAAAATTTCGTAATTTTTTTCACAGTAAGGGCCGCCGCCATGGGCTCTGTATTTTCAAAACTTAGCAATAGCGACAGTGCTCAAAGATATTCAGCAGCTCCAGAAAAAATTCCCCTTCAGCCTTTGGAAGATCTTCCCAGTTATAGTACAGCGCTTAGAGGAAATCCTAATTCATTTGGACTCCAGGTAAAAATGGAAATGGAAATAAACTCACTTTTTAGCAAGCTTCCATTATTAAACAGGAATTTGGGAATCCATTTGAAGGCAGAAGATTATGAGTACAGAAAAAGAAATGATGACGTAAATCTATCATTCATTTCAAGTTGAAAGGATTTTAGTTATTGACGTGAATACGGCAAAAAAGCCAAAGGCTTTACTATTTTGGTAATAGGCAGAAAAGCTTTTTCAGGATTTCGCGAACTGTTTTGTTCTCTCTTTCTCTTTAGTCTGCGAAAAAGCTTTGTCTAAAAGTCACAAATGAGACAAGACTTTTCAACAAAATAATTTACCATTCATCATAGGATTCCACATTGATGAAAATTGATGAAAACGATCGGCTTTCCATTACTAAAATCCATTTTCCATTATTTTTCCTTTTTCTCTAGGAAGATCAGGAGCAAAGACAACATCAACAAGCCAGACTTATGATGGGTACCCCTCCGACTGACTCCCATTCTCATCAGGTAATATCCTCACCGGCGATTGTCAACCTGGACACGAGACTAATTCTGCGAGCAACTGGCGACGAAGCAGCTTCCGCAAAGTTCGGTATAGAAAGCTGGCTTCATTTTCATCTCCCCTGACAATTATTTTCTCTTGTTAAGATTATTAAGCTAATAATAGGAGAAAGATATTTTTAGCTTATGAGTCATGTCAAAAATCCATTGAGAATTATATAAAAAAACGTTGAAAATTAAAAATGAATGAAATTGATCTAGAATCTAGACTAATTGAATATTTTCCCTATCCAGTCGTTTTGTGACTTAGATTAAGCTGGCTAATAATTTCGTTAAACAGTTAGCAGTTAAAATGCGCTTAGGTAAATGTTTTTGTTAAGTAGGGAATAATAAGACAATCATTAAATTACGGCAGGAACATTTATTTTTTAGGTGTACAAATGTAATTTTGCGAATGTCTAATCTGGGATTAGCTCCCGGTCCTCATTTTGGCGTTTTCGGTTCCAATAAAAAAATTATTCTGGAATGAGGCAAAATTATTTTTGCTGTTGACAGTAATTCTAGCGAGAGGAAGTGTCCTTAAAAGTTATTTAAACTGGCTGAATTTTTATCACAAAATTATAAATTTGTATGAATGAAATGAAAGCTGTGAACTGAGCTCTTTTCGGAAACTATTCTCAAACTTTTTTTTATCATCTGCACTCCTTTTAGGTATTATGATTGCGCCTGTTTCTTGTTGAGTGATGCAGACATTTACATTTACAGTAACGACATGACCACCCATAAATCCATTTTCATAGTGCAACCAATCCTGATCCTGGATCCCGAGCAACGCTCTTCTACTTTAATCCAGTTCTTTTGCTAAATCACGTAACTCAATTGCAGTAAAATGTTGTACTGCAGAAAAAGAGAGTAACTATTTTAGCCCACTGGAGAGAATCAGGCACGAAAGTTGGATTGGTTTATTAAAGAATCCAATTTTGAGGAGAGAGTGGAAGGAAGCCGGCTACATGCACTTTTGCTCAAAGGAGCAATAGCAATAGCGGGCTCTTCCAATCCCCTTTACGAGCACATTTATGGAACGGGATATTATAGCCTCATAAATCCAATGCTGGATATTGCATCTTTCCCCATTTATGTTACCGATGTACTCCGAAATAAACAGGAATAAGACGGGAATTTACAGCAACCGGAAATTGCAGCATTTTAATCCTTTATTTGGGCACTGGGAGCAGAGAGAGATCGAGAACAATTTTTAAATTCATTTGAATTCGTGCTCGTCTCGTCCTAAAAAAAAATTGCAAATTGCACTCATAAAGTCTCCATCAAATAGCACAGTTCATTCTCAGGAACATGGAAAATGCAACAAAAAACGAAAATAATTTCTATCTCGCGGGGGAAAATGAAAGGAACGAAAATGAAGCAGATTCAGAATATTTTTTTTCTGGAGAGATCAAAGCTTCCCGAAGACAAGGTGAAAAAGGAGAAAGCCTTACAAATTTTTCTCTTGCTCTTTTTTGCATTATCATTATGAAACTGATTGGTTGTCGAAATCCCTTTTTTCTCCCATTTCTGGATGGATGGGCTAATCCTTTTCTCTCTGCTGCTCCTCCTCGCCATATTCATATCATATTGGCGGGATTTATTATCCTTTTCTCCT
>JAHZND010005144.1:0-14381 GCA_027744115.1 Acrocyrtus sp. NNG-2020 | reverse complement strand
TCAGTTCTATTCGGTTAATGACGTAGTTCTGCATTTCCGTTTTTCGCTTTGCTACCCCGTCTTCGTTAGTAGGGACATCCCCGAAAACACTGCTCCTAGCTTTTCTTGGTTCAGCATCCAACCCAGTATTTCCTCCGGAAACACTTTTCCGCCATTTCCCAATCTTATTTGCTACCTCAGGGGAAAAAGGAGCGTTTTTATTCTCTAAACCGGGGCTAGCGGCTGCTGCAGAGCCGGAAATTGAGCCGGTCCGTGGCATGATTGCTAAAACGGACTGTACCACGACTTGGAAGGAAGTTCAAGTTTAAAAAAACTAATTTCCAGTTAGAACCGCGAGTCCATTAGATGTTAGACAGTTCAGTAGGAAACAAATTAACCTTTCAAACGGATGGAAGCAACACACATGTTTCTCCATGCAGCAATCTCTATCAGTATTATGAACTTTGTTGATATTAACGATATGAAAACCACAATCCGCCATTGCACCGTTTAGTAGAAGACAATCCTGCTAAAAACAAATGGCAATGATAGATTTGTTATTAGTTAACTACTGGTATCCAGCAATGTGAGTGCGCAATGTTTGAAGAGACTTTAAAAGAAAAACGTACATGGCAGAAGGTGAGACCGCTTGTCTAAGTACATATATGCCGCAGGGTCATTTTACGAATTTTTGATTCATCCATGTCTAAAGTCTAAAAACTATTTTCATTGAAGGAGCAGTCCTTATAAGGTCTTGTCTGGATTGAATAAGTCTAATTTTACAACGGTATTGCGTTATTCGATTCTAATAATATTGCCATTTATTACTTTTGCTACCAATTAAACGTTAACCTTTCGTCCAACTGCCATTGCTACTACTTACCTATTTTCACATACAAAGCGTAATCCCACAACCTCGCATATATGCAACTACTTCAGTGATATTTTAGCTTTTAGTTTACTAACTGCGACCTAGAAAATTTGATTGACCTAGACCCACTGATCTAGATTTTGCTGCAGCGCGCAACAAATACACGTGCAGTGCCAGTAGTAGTAGAAAACTTTGATGAAAATGATTTTTGGTTGTTGCATTGATTTCATAAACGCTTCCGTTTATTGCTGCGTAATACAATTAGTCATTTACAGTTTGCTTATACAATCTTAATTGTTTTTACCACATGCGTAAATTTTTTTGCGTATATGTGGGCATCTGACTTTCACAAACTGCGGAAACCAGCCAGGGACAACAGAATCAAGCCGGAAGCTCCAACTCTTTTTAAGTCTTTACACATTTTTATTTGCAGATCCCTCGTCTGCTTCCATTACATAACCTAAAACCGCAAACACCAATATAAGTACATAAACCTTTTTTGTAAATTATAATGATGGTGTTTTTGCTTCTTGTTATTATTACATATATTCCATTACATATGTGATAGACATCAACCGCGGACATTTTTTTTTGCTGATGAAACACGATAAGAAGAATTCCTCCTCCTTCCTTAACAGTATCCACTGAAATTAACATCTTTCAGCGGATAAGACAAGATGTGGGATGCCTTGCTTACTCATTCCTTTCGGTTTTTTATTACCGCAGTCATCTCTCATCTCGTCGACGTCAGAATTTTTCCAGGTATAAGATTTGGAGTGTTAAAATCTTTCCAGGTATAAGATTTGGAGTGTCAAAATCTTTCCAGGTATAAGGTTTGTTGACACTCCAAATCTTATACCTGGAAAAATTCTGACGTCGACGATCTGTCATGAGTCAGCGGAATGATGGATGTGCATTAATCAGATGAATAAGATGTGTATGGGAATGAAGCATAATACCAAAAAATGAATGAGAAAGCTCAAGGATGCTTACTTACAGAGAGAGAAAACGAAAAAAAACATATCGGTACAGTGTTTCTGGCGAGGAGAGTGATTGGCAACTGTTTGAAATTGACGGATTCCAGATTAGTTTGGGTTAGGATCCAAAAAAACAGACTATGTAATATTTGAAGGCAATGTGGTACATTTCTCCGAAAATGACGCTTTTCCTTTGCTGGTATATCCCATCGTGTTATCTACAGCAGCAGATTGCTTATTTTATAGAGATAAAATGTGCCCCTAACTTTTAAAGATCGTAAAATATGCAAACAGCAACAAGGATAATGAGCACTTACCAGAAAATTTGCAGGGCATCTTTGTACACTCGCATTCTTTCTTGAGTAAAAGATTAAAGATGATTGAGATGAGAGCATATTCATTATCGAACAGAGATATTTGAAGGCCACATAACCGGCAACTTGAAATTCATCGAATGGAGCATGGAACGATGGAACTGCTGAAGAAAAAACGGGTTCACTGAAAAGTAGTCACGTGCACAGTAGAACAGACACAATTGTTTTTTTTATTTAGCTTACTCTGACTGAAGATAAACTTTCATGTACATAGAAAAAAGGATGTATGAAGACCTGAAGACCCGTTACAGAAATTGTTACAGTTTTTAAATATTTTTATCGTCCTACACGAAAAAATAAAAGTATGATACAAGTACTCAAACATTTCTCACTGTTTTCTTGTACGGCTCGATGGCTCGAAATAAAATTTGCTTTACACAAGTATCATTGAATAGAGTTTTTGTATTGGCTTTGTACGCACAGTAGTTTACTTTTTGAGCACGTATATTTTTATTACAGTGTTTGAATAGTTACTACTTGACTATTGGCAGGGGTGTGTGTAGGAGAAAAAATATGTGCATTGAACTGGGACGTGCACTGATAAAACTCGATGCTGGATTGATTTATGATTTAGTTGGTTATTTAACACGAATTTCGAAGGGAAAGTTGGAGATGATCTTTGCGATCAGGAATTTTACGACTCTAAACAATTTTGTTTATAGCTATTTGTCGAAGAGCCTCTTCCTTTACTCGTTTAATACCAACTTAAAATAGTTCGGTGTAGATAGTGATTAATTTTGAGCTATTTTCATAGCTCTGAAAATACAATTTTTTTCAAAACGGGACAAGTTGATACTGATGAAAGCTTTGCTTCAAAGGCAATGTCTTTTAGATTGGTAGACCCGAATGACCACTTGTCAAGTCTCTTTCTAAAGCCGCGACAGTTTTGATCAGCATAAATAATTACACAACCCGACGGATCAACTGATGAAATCTGCTTCTCGAATGAGGATGGCAGATTGACACAGGCGCCTTCCTCGACCTTTAATCTCAGCATTTTCCCTGGAAGTAATAATAATTTAATGTCAAATTTGTGAATGTCTCAATATGCCCCAAACACATTTTTTAAAAATTCTAAAAAATGTTTTAACGTACCTTCGAACTGCTTCAGCGTGTATAATTTTACATCGTGCGCTGGCGGACCTTGCACGGGCTTTTCTTTTGGAACTTTTGATTTTGCACTCTCCACTAGATCCTGCGTACTCAGGAGAAACAAAAGAGTAGAAAGTAAAACAAGCGGAGACACCCCGACATTCCACATCTTGAACCGGAGAAGCTTCAAACTTATAATGAGCTCTTAAAAAAATTTTCTTATAGCAGAATGAAAAGGGAACAGACACTAAATATTTTGCCAAATACACCACACAAGATGAGTCACTATGCACATGCACCGTTTTTCCCCAAAACAGATCCTACTGGTTCATTCATGAATGGACAAAAAGAAAAAAAACTATCCTCGTATTTGTGCAGCGCGTCATATGGCACTCCATAACCCGAATTACAACTCCCGCACACTACAACTGCAGTTTTACATTTTCTCTGAATTTTGCAAGTGAACGTAATCTGTCTTATCTCAGACACGATTACCTCATTTCCGCATCACTTTTTCTACTTCATCTTCTTCCTTTCTTTGGCTGCTTTCTCCATACTTGTAGTGAACTACAGAAATTCCGTACTCGTGTCATAATTAGAAATTCCATGCAATAATTTCCTCGGGACAGCTACACACTCAGCTCCCACGAGTTGGACAAGGTACTAAAGTCACAAATCATCAGGCTTTATTGCCACCAGAGTCGATCTTCCCCGTAAATATCTCTGCAACGCTAACACTCACATTCGCGAATTGGGATCATGTTTCCTCTTTCTGCAATTTAGTACTTTTGTTTAAAACGAATTATTACAGTAGTTTATTTGCACATGAAAATATTTTCCTCCTCCGATCTTTCCTCAATGATGGCACAGACTGTCTCAACATTTCAGTTCAGACCGGGCCGTTGCAAAAAACAAGACACTGCAAAAATATAATATTTCGCATAAAGCGGAACTCTTAATTTTTATACGAAAAAAATATATGCATGCATGCAAAATTCTCATTCCCATGCTACCCGCATTTCACTCAGTCTGTTTAATGTACAAAAGTGTCTTCGAAAATGATGGTGTTGATGGCTCTTTTGGTTCCTATCCTTTTCTTCGCGCTGGTGTTGTGTTTGTTGTTGTGTGTGCCGTCTAGTAGCAGTCAGTTAGTCACTCGTCAGAGAAGAAGAATAATTGTGGAAAGTTATGCTAAAAATAGTAATATTCTCTGTAGTATTTGCAAAAAATAATATCTGGTGGCTACTACACATACAGAGGAGCTACTCAGTTTCAGGAAGATGTACTATATTGATGAAATAAAATATGCCTATTACTGAAATAACAATATTTACACAGAGGAAATCCGTGTCGCTTCCGTTTTCTTGCAGGCATTTCGAATAACTCTTATTTCCTCCTTCGAGAAATGTTTTTGCAACAATACATGCCAAAATATTTTTCATCTTTTGAGCTGAATGGGAAGAGGAGAACCCGATACTTATATAACATTCTGACCTCAGTGAAATTCTTTTTAGTCATAAAGTACCATCAGTAAATTTTGCTTTCTTGTGCACCTCCGACATCTAGTTCATCTATCTACTTCTTTTCTCTTTATGCAAACTGGAGCACATGTGCAATTTTCTCTGTTGCTTTGTTTTTCTGTAATTGTATTGTAGTTGATGATGCGGTGGTGGATGTGCGGAGGATGCCTACTTATGAATTTAGCGGATGTTTTTTAACTAGCTAGCGCATTCTATAACGGTCGTCCGTCGCTGGTGAAATGAGCGTCTTATTGATGCATAAGACATTCTTCCAATCTCATTAGTTTCCGTACACCCTTTTCAGTTTTTAGACAGTTGCCAAATGACAAAAAGATGTGTGCAAAAAAAATTTTCCACACAGCCCGCAATATATAAAAGTGAATGTTTCAGCTATTGTACTGTTTTACAAGTATTAATGATGGTGCAAGAGTGTGTGCAAATGCAAAGTCTCGTTTGCTCAGTGGACTTTTCCAAGAAGCTGGCAACTGAAATGGGAAGATGAGACGAAGATGGGACAGGTCATAATTAACTCCAAGTCGGTTATACATTTTCCATGTTCTAAAAGCAATTGCCTCAGCGACTTAAAATTATATGCAGTTGTTGTGTAAACTTATAGATAACTACAGATATAGCAGGAGGGAAAGACGGCAGTTAGCAGTTATAAAATTATGATGAATAAAATTATATGTGAGAAAAGTGGATAATTGAGTATAAAACTGCTTCCTCTGAGGAAGCCAGAATTGGTGTTCGAGCTCTCGTTTGCTCAGTGGACTTTTCCAAGAAGCTGGCAACTGAAATGGGAAGATGAGACGAAGATGGGACAGGTCATAATTAACTCCAAGTCGGTTATACTTTTTCCATGTTCTAAAAGCACTTGCCTCAACGACTTAAATTTATATGTAGTTGTTGTGTAAGCTTATAGATAGCTTCAGATATAGCAGGAAGGAAAGACGGCAGTTAGCAGTTATAAAATTATGATGAATAAAATTATCTGAGAAAAGTGGATAATTGAGTATAAAACTGCTTCCTCTGAGGAAGCCAGAATTGGTGTTCGAGCTAATTCAAAATGAAAGAATTGGGATGCAGGTAACAATAAACCCCATTCTTTATCATTTATTGAGGTGAACACAGCATTATCCGCGAGGTGTCTTTATTTTTCGGTTTGACTGTAATACTATTACACGCTTAACTAAGATACAACGAAGCAGCCTTTTGAATTCCTAAACATTAAACACGCTATAATCGTCTTATGCAAGTACATATACAGGTGTAATTATGTCATACATGTGTTGATACGTACACGCAATTTTACAGACTTCATATCATCTCTGAAGGAAGGAAAGTCATCGACAATATAATGGAACGCTTTTTTTCTGGCAACCTCCTTCATTTTCCGGATCATTTAACTCAAATTAATTCTGAATCTGTCCCTACTGTCGCCTCCTTCCATGTACTACATTGTGATTTGCATAAGAAGTATTGCACTTGTACACTCCCATTTCTATACTAAAGGCTTGTTTATAAACTGTTGATTGATACTTGTTTGAATTAACTTGTGTCTCTTGACTCTTGTTTCAAATATTCTAAGCTTCATAGAGTTGCTTCTGCATGTTTTATACATTATTTAATGAAATATGTGCATTTGGAAGTGAAAGTAGCCCACATTACATAGCTCTGCTCAGCAAAAAGTCTAATGTACGTTTAGTGGTACTCACTAGTCCATTTTATTGGAATCGAATATTCTATTGTAAATAATCTATCTGTATTTATTCTTAGTCAGTTCGACAAATTATTCAAAGTTATAATGCAGCAAAAAGATTATTTTCTAGATACTTATACATGTAAAGTACATAATTACACATTTACCATGAGTTTTTCTAAGCTTTTAACTACTGTCTTAACTCTAATATAATTTAATATAACATGGTGATGAATAACAAGGTACATGTACATCACAATTTAATTGCTTAAATTCATTCTCTCCCAAATAATAAACTCGCTCACGTTTGCGGTATCACACGAACTGCCCTCGTATAGCTATAGCGTTAAGAAGGTTGTGCAATTTATTATTATGCATATTTTGCAGCTAGTTATTCATTAGAATTGATTATTCATAGACGACTAAAATGACTTGTGAATTTTATAACTTCCACCAAAGGCTGAAGAATCCATTCCTTCCCATGTTTATAAAATACCCTCTGATTTTTGGGTATATGATTTGACTCTGGAAAAATATAATGGCGGAAATTTATTTGGATTTAAATCAAAAGTTGACGATGTTACTTTAGGATTATTATTGTTCAGTTGTGCCGCTCCTTTTGAAGACGCAGGATATCGACTAATATACACTGTGTACTGCATCCACTGCAAGTTAAATACAAACAATAATTATTTCATACTTATAACATGCTAATCTGATATCCGATTGTAATTATTTTACGATATAATTTTTCGAGTTCAAACCTTTAACATCCAATTAGCTCTGTTCCTCACAGATGAAATTTCAAATTCCAAGTGGAAAGTTGTTGTTTCTTGACCTTGTTGCATTCTAGAACCTCGGCCACGGTGAACAGGAGTTTGTATAGCTGAGCTTGGCTTCTTTACAACTGCAGACACAATGTTATCCCCATACAATTGGTATTTACCTCGCATCGTGGAAGCGTTACGAGGATATTTGGCATCTCTTAGACCAGTAACAACGGTTGTAGGCTCATCCGATGTAGTCAAAAATAAAATTTCTCCATTCGGGAGAAATCTGATGTATCGATAATACTCCACAAAATGCCACGGCCTGAAAATAGTAAATCACATTAGTCAAGCACAGCTAATTTTTGAAACCCCGTAATTAAAACAAAAAAATAAATTTTACCTGTACGACTGATCCTGAAATGAATGTTCTCCAGGCCTAATGTAAGTCACCTTACAGATGTAGCATCCATCAAAACGAACCCTGGACCTTTTCAAAAACATTTCCCGGTAGGAAGGGAACCCGTTTGCTGTTTCGTTAACATCGCTCCATACTCTAAACACGTGCAAAAAGAGCAACAAAAACCATAAAAAATGTGTACAATGAATTTAACGTTACAACTTAATACTTAATCACTACTACAAAATTGCACTAACTTTTCGCAAGCCATTTCCCAGATTTTTTCGTCTCTACATAAACAGTAAAATCCTCGACAAGTGTTGGATAATATGTCAAGACTTCGAACATCAAGATCACTGGAGACAACCCATCTGTAATTTTATTCCATTATCAACCTGTATACTTCTTGTTCTTCTTATTTATTATTGTTGCCTCAATAAATCAATAACACAACAAAGGACACTGACGACATACCTTAAAATGTAAGACAACACTTCAACAGGTAAATCCTTCAAATGAAACTTGTTATCTTGCCTAGCCTTTTGAAAAAAGCTCCAGCCTTTTCCCTCAATTATCTTCAACAACTTTACCAGCAAAGGGCCCTCTATTTCTTCATCGTCCTCCTCCAAATCAGTATTATTTTCATCATCTGAGTCCTGAGGAGTGGCCACAGATGAAGACATTTCCGACGTATTTCCTACAGCGGGTCCTGCCGTACTCACTCGATATTCGATATCCGGAACCAGTTGAATGGCGCGTCGATAACATTTGACAGCGTCATAAAGGTCACCTTTCCTCTCAAGCCCAACACCTTGCAGGAACCACTGTTTAGCTAGCTCCTCTACAGTGGGTCCATCCACAGTTTTTGCCCCATCCTGACTACAGTCTCCTGAAGTTACAGGTGCTCTAGAAGACGTACCAGATACTTCTTCAACACTATTGTTGTTAGTTCCTTTTTTCAATTCAGAATGCCACTGAAGACGAAAGGACTCCAATTCTTCCGAAATGTCTTGGGAAGAAGGTGCAGGTTTCGAGGAAGAGGAGGAAGACGACGACGAAGATTCTGACTCAGACTCGGAATCCTCCCCAGCATCCACAGAGGAGGTTCCTCCGGATCCTTTCCCCTTTGATGACCCCTTCGACATCCCAGAGGCGGCGTCCTAATTAAAGACCAGTCAAATCACACATTAAATTATGCAATTAATAAAGTAAAATCTCTTAATTACTATTACTTTTATACTGACCATTTCGAGCTTAGTACGCAATCCGTCTTGCTGAATTTATAGTTAAGCAGTGGTGCACCAAAAATTTTAGCGGAACACTAATTTCAGCTCACAGTCACAGATATCAGTTACAGCCGCATGAAATAAATCGAAATTAACCGATTAGCAATTATTTTTCGAAATGCGAAATCGAATGCTCAATTTTCTATCATGCACAACACAGCTGGGCTCGCATTAGCACTTGCTACCGACACCGACAACAAACAAAAGTATCAAAGCACAAGCAGGATGCTGTGTTGTGGTATTTCTCATCACATGCGGGATGGGTGACTTTCAACAACACAAGATGCAACATGAACATGATCCGGTTTTTGCAAATGCGTAAAATGTAAAAAAAAGAGTAAAATTCAATAGTCCGTCCATCGATTGGAAGCGCAGCAGCAGCGGTTCGTGGTTGGTTTGGTGGTGCATTAGTGCATTTGAGTCGATTTGTCTTTGTCTCGCTTCTCTGTTTTTTCAGCCTTTTCATTTTACGCCTTTTCTGTAAGCGGTCATGATTGGCTCACATTTGAAAATTTTAAATTTAAAAAAATGAACCTTTTACCATTTCGTTGAAAAATGGTCACAGTCCTGCAATACAAATGTTTGATTTTCGGGTAATTTGTTTGGCTTTGGTTAAAATCAGATTTCAAGTGCTTATCATTTTCCCTCATTAAATTCATCCGCCTGGTAGAGTGGTAGATAAAATTTTTATTGAGTTGCCCCTACTTATCGTATAGCAATCAGTAATTGCATTTTGTTTTATTTAAGGTGAGTTCCCGGGTCTTGATTATGAGCGCCATGAGCGGACTTGTTTTATGTAGTTTGTTTTGTGCTGATGTTGACTGTAAAATTCAAATGTTTTCATTTTACGCAAGCGCATGGAGTGTCTATTTCGGTATTTTTGAGAAAAGACGGCCGCTGTAATGTAATAATCTTGTCTTGGGATATTTCTGAGATTTTTGCAAATTCTGAAATGTTTGCGTGATCGTGATCCGATGATTAAAGAAAAGGTTAGTCGTCGAAAGCTCGTACTAATAAAAAATTAAAGTCTTCCTCAAATCGCCAGAAATGAATAATTCTAAAGGTTATAGCTTCAATAATAGTTCCAGTTCCAAAAACCGGAGTAAAATTTTGAGGCTTTTCAGCACGACATTCAGCATATGAAAAAAGTGTTTTATCGCTAATAATGTCGAAAATTATATAAAATGGTGAAGAGAATGGACTTTTATGTAAGATTTTTACAATGTTTGCTCAAAGAGCAAGATTGTCTACAATTTTGCGAAACATGCGATGAATCTCTGCCTAAGATATGTAATAAACAGTTTTGCCAATTAAAATCGTGAAAATGGACGTCTTGAATACAACCAATGCAATTATATTTTAATATCTACAAACTTTGGTTTCTCTCGCAAAAATTTTCATGTTTCATGCTTTCACAGTTTATGGAGCTCTCAACTCCACTTTTTTGCAATCCAGTCCATTCTTCCAGCAAGTTGTGCTCGTCCACAACAATAGCAGCCGTATGGGGCTTTATCATACGTCTAATGAAACCTGCTACAAGACAGGAAAACAATACACAATGGCCTAAACGCAATTTTAATTGTTTTATTTGGATTCTAACTCAAGGGCCGCGGAGCCGGGGGTGAAGAGGGTGACAAGTCACCCCCAAAAGTTTTCAAGGGGGTGAAAAAGTGTCAATTTCACCCCCAAAAAAGTATCCAAAAAGCCCAAATTTTAACTTTCACAAGCTAAAATAGCTTAAAAATTTCTAAAAACTGATGGAAATGCAAAATAATGTTTGTTTGGGTATGCAATATTTGAAAAACGTCTTCATGTCACCCCCACTCTGATTTACGTTCCGCGGCGCCTGATTCTAACCACGCACATCATAATTGCTTATCACAATATCAGGAATTCTCTAGACAAAATGAGAGGACTTTTAGTCGTCCCAGAGTTCTTTATTTTCGGCATGATATTATGTACGTCTGTAGGATTGTGGCCGTGTTGAATAATTAACGCAATTGAAGTAGCCAAAATTGTATATGGATGGCGATAGGAACAAGGAAGAGCAATTGAGACAGGTGACAATGATAAAAAAATATCCTGTCAAAATTGACTGAAAATTATCTTTGGGTTCACACTTCACACCAGTGACTAGTAAATTACTTGTACATATGTACAGTGCGTAGAACGTAGAGCTATGCAATTCTGTTACTCCGCCGTCACTATACATTAGCACTGTCCATTAATAATGGAGGTAAATGGTTATAGTAAACGAGAATTAATTACTTTGACACTTTTCGTGCCTATGGGCACGGAATGTACGCTTTTGTGCAGAGCTTTGGACATATAGCATTTTATTTTCGAAACCAGACAGTTTTAGATTTATTATTTTCCTATTCCTACTTCAGGCTCATTAAAAGTAGCCGAGTTTTTTCTTTGTTTTCACATAAATTACTGAAAATTTACACCCCACAAATGCTGTCGTAAGTTTTATGTTATTTTTTATAGTTTTTACGATATGTTCTAATGTAGGCAATTAGTGCAAGGATACGAAGAAACCAGAAAGAAAGAATGGTCACTTTTAGATAATAGGTACTTGTGGAACACAGTCAGATTACGGTGACGCTGACAGTGAATCGCTACCGTTACAATTTTAACTCTACCGTCCTTGCACTTATAGATTGAGCACGGTAGTTTAAAATTACGGTAACTCTATGTTTACAGGCGGGAAATTCAAATGTCAAAAAATGTTATCAATCTATGTGCTAAAATATAATAAAAATATAAAAAAGAATTCATTAGTGAGAAAAGACAATATGACTAATTATTTAAAATTTGCATTGTTAATGGATGATGACTTTGGCATTTTAGCCGCTGCTCATCATTATCAACAAAGAATATCCTCACTGCCTCCTAAATTTACTTTAAAGACATATCCGATTTCTCGATGCAAACATGACTTCCGGTTTACTAAATCTGATATTTATCGGTTACTTACTGCGATGGAGATACCTTTTACGATGAAAACAAGTAAAGGAATAATATTTAAGGGATCCGAAGGTACGTACTTTTAATTTATTTTGATGGACGTCCATCATTAAAATCAAGTAATTGAAGCTAAAAACGCCATTCTCATTAAATTTATTTTTAGGACTTTGCATTCTTCTTCGACGGTTAGCCTATCCATGTCGCTTGGCAGACCTTCAAAAAATTTTTGGAAGGAGCGTGAGTGACCTATCCCAAATTTTCAACGTCATGCTAAACTTTGTTTATTACAAATACCGAAATCGGCTATCAGAACTAGAACAGTGGTGGCTGTCTCCCGATTTTTTGAGGCAGTATGCAGATGTCATAAAAGCAAAAGGATGTCCACTGGATGGTTGCTTTGGGTTTATTGATGGTAACTAAGAAATAACTTACAAATAATATTTTCAATCAAATCATTTAATATTTCTTAGTTGCTTCCTTTCCGAAATTTAATTAAAATGGACGTCCATTTGAAGGCACTTTGCAGCCGGTGTGTCGTCCACACATACATCAAAAAGAGTTATATAGCGGCCACAAGAGGACACATGGACTTAAATATCAGTCAGTCGTTCTTCCAAATGGCTTAATTGCAAATTTATATGGCCCGGAACCAGGAAGAAGGCACGACGCATACATGCTGAAAAGAAGCGATATCTTACCTCGACTGACTACTATTTTAAATGGAGAAAACTTATACCTTTATGGAGATGGAGGATACCCAATAAAAAGGCACTTAATCGTACCATATTTGGGATCTTACTTATCACAGGAACAAGTGGATTTTAACGAAAAGATGAGCAAATTATGGATAGCTGTGGAATGGGAATTCGGAGATTTGTTCAGAACATTTTCGTTTCTTAAATTTAAATATAATTTGAAAGTATTTGTACAGCCTGTTGCGAAGCACGTAATAGTTTCAGCATTTCTTAAAAATTGCAGAACATGTTTGTATGGGTGTCAAACTAGCATTTATTACAACCTCCAGCCACCAAATCTTGAAAGTTATATTAACAACATGATGTAATAAATACAGAAAAGGACGTCCTTTTATTTGTGAATTTTAGTAAGCAGTTGAATTAGAGCCTCCTGTGTTTTAATCATGGCAGTTCGTTCTTCCTTATCCATTTGCAAGCGTTGACGTTGCTGCTCAGCCTCATTTTTTCGAGCTTCAACCTGTTCATCAAATTTCCTTTTCTCAAATTCAAGCTTTTCCTTCTCAAATGTTAGCTGCTCCTTTTTGAATTCACGGTCCAGATTATCTTGCTCAATTTGCAATAATTGTCGCTTATCGTCAGCCTCCCTATCTAAATCATGCTTTTCCTTCCATGCCTCCATAAGTGCATGATCCGTGTGTCGACGTTTGGCGGGAAACTTCTTCCTTCTCCACTTGGAGAGTCGGCATCTGCAGAGCGTAATTAATTAGCCACATTAGTAAATAAAACGATGCTGAAATGCAGGTTCATTTTACCTTTTCGCTTGAATGTAGTCCCTGCTGCGGTTCGGATCTCTTCCCCGATGGCCTTCTCTTCATCAACTTTTTTAGCTCTTTTTTCCAAATTTTCGGATCCCTCCATTTCAGCATTTTTCTCAAGTTTCAATTCGTCCAGAAGTTGTGATAAGAGCCCTAATTTAGTTTTAATCGTAGTCGTCTCTTCTTCCGTTCCCGACCTAGTAACCGGAAAGTAAAACAATTTTTCAAATGGACGTCCATTTAACAAAAACAAAATTAAATTTTTGCGTGGCTAACTTGTATCTGTTTAGAAAATCCTCTTTTTTAAATGATGCAAGAAGTAGCTCGAATCGCCTTTTGGCACGAATATTGTCAATTCCTGCATAGGGTCCTGCATTGATGGCATCCGCAACTGCTTTCCAAAGATCTGTGGCAAGCCTGCCATCCTCAAGGAACGGTTTGAAATTTTCTACTTCTAAAATCAATGCGAGGTCGCTTCGAGAATTGAATCGGTACTGAACTTTCCTCCCATTTTTACTCTTTCCAACTGAAGGTGGCGGAGTGTCGTCACTGCCTACAAGTTTGACAAAATTAATAATTAAATTTAAATACGAAATGGACGTCCATTTATTGAATAGGAAATTAAGTGTTATGGTTTCTATAGTGAACTTTACCTGACCCGGGATCGTCATTTTGTTGTGGGGATGATCTAGTTACTTAATTATTTAATTGCACTAAAATGTTTTTACTATGATGGATGGATGGATAAGAAACTCAAAACACAAATAAACCCTTATTTTAAATGAGAGAACTCCCACAAAAATCAATGGCTCTCCGATTACCCCAATTTGTAAAACACACAGTCAGCGTACTAGCTAGACCTGCTCAAAAATTTTGCTCCGTGACAGTAAAAATAATACTGTGCGAGGCTTGTCACGTGACCATTTACTGTCAGGG
>JAHZND010005143.1:0-59741 GCA_027744115.1 Acrocyrtus sp. NNG-2020 | reverse complement strand
TATACAATGACAACTGACAACTAAAAATACTTGAAATATACGAATGCACTTCAGCAAGGCAAATTTTATAGTACTCAGAGCTACACGCAGAGTTGTAGCACACTTCTTCTACTTCATTATCCTCTCGCAAATTTTTCCACCCTTTCTCAAGTTTCTCAGAAAACTAATCAGCATCATCATGGTTCATGGTACAGAGTCCAGCTGCAAATACATGAAACATGAAATCCATGTAAAAGGAGAATGGAGACGTTCCCGGCTCCATTTCAATTTCATTAGCAGTAGATTATTCGAATTCATTAACCCCTTCCTCTCCTATATACGCTGTCGCTTATTGTGTTAAAAACAAAGAGAAAGCCAGCTAAAGCTTGGCTGCTCTCTCACCCTGGTAATTGGTTAAATCTAGTAGACTGGCTTACAAAAAAAACCCTTGAAGAGCCACATAAAACTACACAGCTTTAAAGTTCATTTCGCTTTCTGGCACTAGTCTACACAATCCATGCAAATTTAATCATGTCACAAATATTTTAACCTCGGAGAGCATTTAAGACTAAGTTTACGTAAGTGAAAGAGGATGCACAAATCATAACCGTATTAATTCAGTTCATCTAATGGCCATTGGAAATTTGATGCAGCCTTTCATTTTTCTCACAGTCAACATCACTGTTATATAAACCATATCACATCATACAAAGCAATGAGCAGACACTTTTATCAATTACTGCAGCCAATTGCTTCAAAAAATGAAAAGGAAAAACAGACGTTGGTCTTGGTGCAGTTGGTAGGCTGGAGATATTTGGTAACGGCGCAATAAAAACAAAGAATAAAACGAATACCAATCTAGGTACATGAAAATATATTTACTCCCACAACTGAGTTAGGTACACGTTTCTTTAGGCAGTTATCAGTGGAAAAATCATGATTCATGTAAAAAATAATTCAATATTATAAGCAAAACTTAGTAATATTTTTGTAATACTTACGAGATAACTTTGGAAAGAATGTAGGAAATCATGATTGGAGCTGCTTGAAGGTGACGATTTTAAGGTATTTGAAGGAATCAGGACTAGTGAGCACTTCACCACAAAAGAGGGAATCCTTGATCAAAGAGTGTGACGACGACACTTTCGCAAAAATTTGCTAAAACGCTATAATGACGATGATGAGATCTCAACAAAACGGAGTAAATTTTAAAATGGTCACTTAAAACAAAAAAACTTTTACACCTTGCTTGGAAAATACCTAGTTACCTAATGGCAATAAAAAGTTCTACTCTTCTCGCCGACTCACTCTCCCCAGCCAATTATTTTTCTTTTAAAACTACACATGATAACCTATAAGGCCAACACATCAGAGAAATATGAGTAAATATTTATGATGAGATGGCAGGGACGACAGAGTGAAAAAAAAAGTTTAGCAGGACAAAAAAATCAAATTTGACTTATAAGGGGAGAACACGGCACGGATAAAAGTAGATTTATTACGTTGACACTGAAGCTGCTTTAAAAAGGTAGTGTTAAGGAGGAAGAAGAGGACGAGTAACGAAGAAAAAACTCAAACAAAAAAGCAGCTGGCTGGATGGTGGATGGACGAAGGAATAAGTCTACTTCTTCGTTTTAATGTTGTCGTCGTGGTAGCATCAGCCAAAGCCAAGCCAGCAGCAAGGCACCATGTATCGGAATGCTAGATCGAAACGACACTAACGCTGCAAAGGCGCTACTGCCATGCATAAAACACCAACAAACAAAACAAAATCCTGCTGCAGAAGAGCACCACGCAAGATTATTTCTTGTTTCCCAGCCTACACAACTAACGTTCTCCTCCACCAAAAGGGGTGCGCGGGCGCTTCCCTCTCAGCCTTATCCCACATCCAAAAACAATCTCAGTCCAGACACGAAACATTTGCCCCCCTGAGTTTTGTGAGGGAGCTCCTTTAATGATGTAATTAATCACATTAACGTTAATTATTGAAACCGTATTGAAAATATAGAAGTTTAAACATTATTGGAGATGGATTGGCAATTTGGCAATCTCCGATTTGTAATGGGATTGAACTCTAGTTTTTGTTTAAAATGCTTGCGATAAATGATGCGATAAATTATAAATTTAAATAGGAGGGGACAAAAGTTTTCTGGAGCTGGAAAAGTTTATTTGTGGGGAAGAGAATGCCCAGGGGTGAAATAGTCCGAGAACCAGAAAGCAGCCTAAAACAGCTCCTCACCTATCTAAAAAAAGTACTCGACAAATCAAACAAAGTTTGTTTTTCATGATGACGAACGTTTGCTTCTTCTGTGTCAGTGTACACACTGGCTGAACTACTCCTTTCGTTGCACTGCTGTTTGACTACTTTTACTACAATGCAAACTACACATTTCAATCGCATAACAAACGAAACGGATAAAAAAAGATTGAATTCAGTAAAAAAAAGAGTAAAAACTGCTCCTGTTTGCTTGGCACTACCACTACTCTTTCTAGCATAATCTGCGTCGGTAATATGTACCAGTGGCTACATTGCCATTTTTTGCATAGAGATATTAAGTGAAAAAAAATGTGCGGGACATATAATGGAATTTTTGACGAATTAACTTTTTTTCTACTTTTCGTGTTCTTTTGTAATATAATCCGCCAACAAAAATTATAGGAGTGATGAGGAATGACATGGTGACCGCCACCGCCGTGTCATCGTGATAAAAGTTGGATTATTTTGCAACAAAAAAAACAGTAATATTGTTCTGAGTAAATTTGCATAAAGGAAGTTAATAATAATAGAGGGCATTTTTTAATCTGCGTTATTAGATCTCGCTGTACTTGAGAGAATGATTAGTGCAAAATCTAGGAATAAAATTAGCCCGTCATGCGTTGGTTGGTTTACTATCCCTGAAAATACATGCACAGGAGATAAGGAACAGCAAAGATTGTGTTAGCAGTTTGGCCAACTGCCGGATTTAGATTTTGAGGTTTTTAGTGTTGCATTTATGCATACGCATGTAGTGGAGAGGATGATGATTTTTGTACGCTAGTCTTACATGGCGTAGCAGTGGGCTTGGTCCTGTGATTGTACAGGATCTAAATAGGTACACATACAACATTTTTATGGGCAAATCCAAATCCTGAATTTAGGTTTAGGCCCAACAGTGGAGGAGATTGCAAACGGCAACGGCAGAAAAGAGGCAGATTCCACTTTGCCTCTCACGATCATGTAGTGTTATCATCACGTTCACCAAAAAAAAATTCTTGGGTCTTCCTTTTAGTTCTTCCTTTCTTTTCGCATCATATTTCGCCTTTCGCATTTCACTGTTTTAGTAGTATGTTCATGCGTAAAAGTCCTAGGAAATTAAGTACTTTTAAAGGAGGATATAAATAGCTATAGGTATGCCAAAATCCATAATGGCTAATCTGGCCATACCACCAGCTCTTAATTTTAAGTAGCTAGTTTCAGCCCGTATATCCTTACTGGTAAAAGTACTCAATTCTCATTCTTCATGGCATACATTAACATACTCTGATAAAATGGGTATATAGTAGCAGAAGCAGTTTTTTACCATTTGCAAGCAGGCAAGCGCGTCTTATATGACAAGAATGAAAAGGGATAATAATAATATGAAAATTTAGTCTTGTAAATGTGAGCAGTGGTCCTTTTGTGAAAGAGCGAATTTCCTGAGAATGCTTCTTGTACATATTTTGGGAAATATTGCCACTTTGTGTGTGCATGTGTGTATGTTTTTCTGCTTATTTTGTTGATTTATATTTGCTGGGATTCTTTCCCCTTTCATGCACATGGCTACCTAACAAAGCGAATTCGCTATGTAAATGTAAACCGTTTCAAAGGAAACGGAAGTTACCTGGATGGCATATTTGGAGTCGTTGAATTTATGTGATATCCTTTGATGGTAACTGCTGGTAATGAAATGACAATTGTGCACGTCATGTGAAACGTAGAGTGCAACAGACGCCGTGGGCATAAATTGCATTTTCATTTTAAAGCTCTCAGATTCTGCATGACAGAAATTATAGTCTTCTAGACAATACTGAATCGAGAAGTTGGCGATGGCGATGCTATGGTTTCTTCCTAACCTCACGCATCTTGAGTTTCAATTCAGCTGTCAGTACTAAGCACAAAGGATGTACGACGTGGAAGTAAGACGAACGAACCCAAGAAGATGAAGTTAATCTTTGTGTGCAATATGGGCATGGCACAGTGCATATTTAGGTTCATGACACAAGGTCGGATGCTCACTCTCCATCACCTAACAAGATTGCGTGCGCGAATACTTTCATATACTTATCGTAGAACACAAAATATTTTATAGCTGTTAAATATTCATATATATAAATATAAATATAAGTTTGCACCTGCTTCGTTAATTTTCATGAAGATTTGCGAAACATGTTTGCTATTAGTTATTATAATGGCTCTGATAAAAGTAATAGCTCTGGACGAGAACTGCAGAATAGAAATAAGTACATATCTGCAGAAAAAGAAAATTAGTACTTAAAAGTTGGTAAAAAAGTTACCTTTGATGAATATGAATAGCATGGCGCTACTGCCACTTTCAATCTGTCAGTTACAGGGCCTGTATAGTTCCAAAAAAGGAATTCCTTCTATCAGTTGAATCAGTGCTATGACTATGTGAAAAAAAATTACAATGCCATTTCCATTTTGTGTGCTTGCGAGTCCTACCTATCTGGAGCACACTTTCTTACATGTACATTATTTTTCGTGACATTTATCATTTTATATGCCAACGGTTTTGCACGAGTTTCTATGGTTGAGTTAGTTTGTAACCAGCGAACGAAACAAACTTCTGGGTTGTTATTAAGCAGCTCTCCTTTATAGAAACTTATTTCAAAATTCATGTCATAATATGCCTTTTTCAAGTTTTATGTTTTACCATAATTTTATTTATCCTTATCGGCAAGAATCCCTACTTCAACTAGGACTGCCACTTTTAGTCTAGTTTTCCTGCTTTATTACGATGTACAATGTATATGAACGATGTAGAGACCATAATGTCACATTCATGAAAATTACCTACCCTGAAGCTACTATGTACATATACAATAATTTTACATGTCTAGTAGGTATATTTTTTAGTTTACCCAGCTCCTATTTAATAATACAATTAACTTGCATAAATTTTGCTTCTTAAAGTACAATAGCACAAAAGTTTTTGTACAATGAGCGTAACTTTGTAATATGTCGAATCTGTTTACAGGAAAAACGATTATGGGGCATATTAGGATTTGGAATGAGTTAGTTAATTGTTTAGTTAATTATTAGTTAATTCGGCATGAAACATCACATCACTACTGCTGTCAGGCTTAATAGGTAAAATCTTGCTACACATTGCATGGATAAATCAACGAAATTGGGCTTCAGGCATTTAGCTTTATTACATTTTAAAGAACCATATGAATTCACTTTAGACTTTTAGAGAAAAGTTAAGAGTCTATTCGTGTAAATTGTAAAAATATTAGAGGTCAGCTTCAGTTTCAATATAAGATATTTGCAGCATATAATTAATGTAATAATTTTTGTATGACGTAATAGAGTTAGTTAGGCTAAATATGACATTGATATTGTAGGCGACTATTAATGTTACCTAGATGTCGGAGAGGGAGTAAGTGAATGTCTATTACTTATGGGGAACTTTATTAGGGCGTTTTTACACAAAAATGATGATAAAAGTGACTCATTGCTTGCTGATACAATCATCGATGGGGAATTGAGGGACCGAGTCAATTTCAAAAAAGACTTTGAGATGAGAATATGGTGAATCGACTATTCGACTAACAAATAGATTCATATGCATAAAATTTTACCGTTAAATACAGGTTCAATCCTTCAGTACAAATTCCAACTTTTCATCGGAATGCTTTTCAATGCTTTGGAGCTTTCTAACTCGAAATGACTATAATTAGTATGCCTATATATGTGTTATAATAACCAGAAAAACCTACACTAAGTATGCACATATACATTAGAGAATTAGTGGAAGATTTTCATACTAGTTGGCACTTGCTTAATTTTAGTTGGCGAAATAATAATTGCAGTTTGGCAGCTTCTCACATTCAAGAACACTGCTTATTGCTAAAGAAGACAAACTGCAATTTTGTACCAAAATCCTTCAGGGACGATTCACTGAAGGTCTAGTTTAAAAATGCCATCCAAGATAATGACACTTCCAAATTTAAAGACGAGCAATTTACTCATACTGTGTGCTCGGGTACGTCTATAGTGCAAAAACTATTGCCAAAAAATTAATTACGTTACGTTTGCACTGACACTGACCTTGCAGAATCACAGCATCAGGTTTCAGGTTTTCATTAGTAGAGGCTTACCTTTGCGTGCGTGCACACACTGACGGATGAAATTTATCGGGGATATCTTTCATGAAAAATCACTAAAAAGCTGCATTTTGAATTGTAAACTTGCAGCCAAACATTTAGGTAGTTGATGTTTTAAAAAATCCTTTTAGCCAAATACATGCTTCCGGCTACCTGCAAACAAGCCACATAAATCTTCCTTATTTGCACAGAGCTTAAATTCTCAGGCAGACGCAGCATCATGCAACCATGACTTAACAGTTATTTGTGGGCTGATGGTGGAAGCTGAACTTTGGTTGGAGGCTTGTTTACACGATTGTCTCGTCGTGTTGTAAAATTTTGTAGTAGGCCATTCATTATTTATTACGACTATCATTTTCTATCATGAAAATTCATCGTTTCAGTACTACTTGAAAATTTCAAATTAAACTGTTTTACGAAATTAGTGCGAAATCATGTCTGAAATTGATTCATAACCGAGGTAAATCATTGCACATTTAACTCATGACGTAATTTAAATGTTAACTTACTGGAAATGCTTTTTGAGGATGACAATAGTAATTAAATCAATTACAATCCGCATTTTAGTCGAGTAATTTGGAATATTATGCTACCTGATACCTGAACAATGATGTACTTTTTACTATGTGAGTGCGCGTGGCAGTAATATTCCTGTGTGCCAAATTTTAGATGAACTGAAATATTCCGCACTCTGCAGTTTCAACTGAAAACTACAATCTGAACTCAATGTATGAACTTGATGCAGAAAGTTGCAGTTGCAAGCGCAGAGAATTTCATTGCAAAATTTTTTGAGAAGATGCTGCAAAAATGGATTATGGCATTTGGTATTGTGCTGAGTGAAGGGTATCTCGCAGCTTTGCTGTACTTTATATCCTGCACCAAAAGCCTTTTGTCGTTTTACTGTCACTCTTCGACAGGCAGAAAACATAAATTGTACACGGTTTTACGTAAATGAGCACAGAACGCCTTGCCTAAAAGGTTGCTGACACTACTAAAAAAATTTATTGGTATATTTGAGTTTGCTTTAAAACGGCGCATAAAGAAAATTTTTAGTACAATCGACTCCTCATGCATGTCCTATAGCAATCCGTAGCAGGTAGAAATGAAATATTACAAAAATTGATGGAATTGGAGGATGATAAGCAAGCGCATAATTTTCTCGCCAAAAGGAGTATAATCTACTCCCTTCCCCTTCCTTCCACAATCCTTCACCTCATGGCTGCCTCTCCTAAACACCTAAAGACAACCATGAAGCAAGTTTTTTTTAATGTTGTGTAGAAAATCCAAGTGTGAGAATCTTCGCTTCTTGATGAGATCCGCTCGTGACGCCAGACATACTAGAAATACGATTATAGTCAACGGTAGCTAAGATGGGGAAGGTTTAATTTTAGGTGCTTTTTATTTTATTACAGAACCAAGCTTAGGTGCTGTGCTGTCTGCCAAAACTGCAACTGCCAGATCATACAGCATCATCTTCGGTGCTTCACAGCACTCCATTTACGCATATAGCTAGAACTAATTTTTTTTTATACTTACCTGCTAATAGCTAGGAAGAAGTGCAGTGTGTATAGTAGCAAGTTAGCAAGTGGTAGTCTAACCTAACCTACTTTATACTACAGATATAGTACTAGAAATTTATTTACGAGTGTAACTTCAAGACGTAAACGTGAAAGACAAAGACATCTCGTATTAAACGAAACCAACTAGCAAACATTACCAGATATTTATTCGGAATCGACGCTACGAAGTAGCTGTAATTGTAATTACAGTTGGCAGTAGCAGCTCCAAAAGCTCCAATCTGAGAAAAAGGAATACTATTTCCAGAGCAGATCATACAGCCACAGGGCAACCTGAGACTACTCTTTTGTGGGCCGTTGCTCTAGACCAAAGTAATTATTTCTGGTTCGCTAAATCAGAATAGGAGTACCACATTGTCCACTTTCCATCGCAACCTTTTTGACTCATTAAAATTTATCAATTTCTACCATAATGTCTCTTAACTAATTAGTTAATTACGAATGGCTGTAAAATACTTTTACCTTTAAAAAACCTATCATCTATTTACACGAAAGGCATCAGTTTCTCAACGGCAGTTCACCCACAAAAATTGCCCGAATGAAGCAGCAAGCAGCGCCACATCAACATAAAGCTGTAAAATAGAACGGCTCTACATACATAAGAAAAGAGGTGTATTGCTCTCGCTCACGTTCACGTCTAGTCTCATCATTTCCCATCTTTCAAAATTACACAACCACAGCACATCGCAAGCGCTCGTCGCTAAAAAACGAGTGTACACTTATTTTTTTTCCTAGGTACAATAAATTTGTAAGACTGCCACTCTTTTTAAACTTTTCTCGAAGATGAATTAGACTCTCTCAGCAAGAGACTCTCTTTGCATCACAATTACAAACGAGATTAACATACCCTTCCTCACAAAAGTGCAGTTGTAGTAGTACACAATTGCACACATCCAACTCCAACATCCATCCCTCCCTCCCGATCCTGATCGTGCTATTATTAAAAAGCCAAGAAGAGCTCTCAGCCTGGCTTATCACCCACCACCACACACGGCAAAGGCAACTTTTTGTATGCTCACGCATTGAATGTTGAAAAAAAATCCATTTCGCTCCTGCTACGCTTACCATATGTGCATAGTGTGGAAGCTTGTCTGTGGCAAAAAGAAAGGAAAAGGAGAGATCCTTATCCACACAATGATAAGAACAGTTACTTCTTTCTTCACATCACAATACATCCCATACTAGTCCACTTCAATAATGTACTGAATCGCCTTGCTCACTCTGAGATGTACTCTGCAAATGGCCATTTTATCAGTAGCAAAGTTGAACTCCAAAGGACTCTTTATGTGCTGAAATGTGTCTGTCTGTCCGACGTAGTTGTGATGAAGGACGAATTTCGTAGAAAGAAGAAGGGGGAAGTTAAGATAAGTTTAAATGGGGTTAAATGCTGGATGCATCACATGGTGGAGGAAGTAAAGTGCGGGTGTGGGACAAATTTAATTAATTACATGTTTTAGGAAACGGATGACGGAGGTATTATTTTTAATAGGTTTAATTGGAAAAAGTACTAATTGTAAAGTGGTATGGAACATTGGTATATTAAGTTGAATCAGTTTATAGTAAGTACATGTACAGGTTTGCAAAAAAAAACCTGCTTGTGGTATCGAGGGAACAGAAAAGGAGTCATATTTTTTTTAGCAAATTTAATATGTGCTAAAAAGAAGAGTGCTTTCGGAGACAAGAAGGCTAAGGCTCCCATTATCATTATCGTAATCGTTATTTTATCATTGCCATCATCGTCATCTTCATCCTATTTATTATTGTTATTATTTATTGTGTATATATCTGCTTATCTCAAGGTTAGTACACTTGTGTGGACCAAAAAGTGACAAGGCACACTACCTGAACCACATAAAAAATTAATCTGACTCCAGATTTGCAATACTAAAAAATATAATATATTTTACTTTTAAAATGAAACGGAAGTAGCGGCAAGATAACTACCATTTTTAAACACATTTTTTAAGGAATTGTAACAGTTGGAGAGTTTTTATGGGATTGAGAAACTGCTGACGACTTTGTAGTTTTATTTAAATGTTTATTTAAAAATACTTAAATATATCTCCCATAAGTCCACTAGTGACTAGCAGTTTTGTGGGGAACAGGGGGAGAACCAGAGTAGCATAGAAAGAAATAGACCATTATCAATTATGTAACTGAACATTTTATTTCTTGAGCTCCTGGATATATAGTCTTAGAATTTTAATGTAATTAAGAGAAAATCAAAAAGAAACTGTTTTGACTATTTTTACAATTATACGAACACTACTCTGATTTATAGTTTCAAGTGTGAAGTGTTTTAAAATTATTCAGTCTGCCTGACTACTGAAGGAATTATCAAAGAACTGATTTTTTTTTACTAATTTAACTATTGAACGTTGATTGAATGTGATTCGATCTTGGTCAGACGAGAGACAATCACGTTAACTTTCACGTTGTGAAAAACCCAACAGCAAAAAAAAAGATTGCGAGGAGGCCAAAAACTCCAGACTCGGAAGTGGATCAATTCAACTGTTTGTTTAATCACTATTAGTGATTAGCTTTTGTGCACCTTTCTGTTTGAGGGAGGGTGTTGTGATGATGGCAGCGATTTCACTCCATTGACTGTTGACCAATCCTACAACTTGTCGATATGATAGAAAATGATAGTTTAGTTAACACACTCATGTCACATTTTCCAGAACATTGTTTCAGTTGCGGATTTTATCTGTTTGTTGATAAGACGATGATATAAACTGATTTCCCTGTTTGTCCGAGCGCATCACGTACTGATAAAAGTTTTTGAAGTGTACGCGAAAAGTCTTTGAGGCTTTTGGAAACTGATTTTGAAAAGAGTTATAAATATATATAATCTTCTACAAATATTTCGAATAATTCAAATGCCACTTTGCTAAATAATGGCACTGTATTATGTGAAACAATAAATTAGTATTTTTGGTGCAACTTAGCTGCTAGCAAATTTGTAAATGCTGCGATCGTTTAAAATCTGTGATTACTGTTAGTACTTGTGGAACTCAAAATAAAGAAAAATATTTATGCTCATATTTTAAAAAGTTTAATTAAAAATAACAAAGTTTATGGTGGTGTAGTAAGGAATAGGCTAGCTGTAACGCATCGCGAGATTATAAAACTTTAAATTTGGACGTAGTGATTAAAAACTTTATTTCAAAGGAGGAAGGGTTGCTATCGTGCCACCAAAGGAGACCGATTCCCGTTGTGGTTCTAAAACTGCAAGTGATATTGTGATTTTTTTATTGACAATGCTGCTTTATCATGAGTCCTCAAACTTTTATCAGAAGTGAAGAGCAAACGCTGATAATGTCAGAAAATAGTATGAAGCTATAGCTATAATATATTTTTCTGTGTGCAGTATGTTATGTTGATAAGCTAACCGCGTGCGCTATCAACAAATGACAGAGTTGAGAAAAAAATACAATCATACTGACATAATTTCGTTGCAGTTGTTTGTGAATGATTTTTTAAAATAGTTAGATTAGCAATGCACCTCGAACTTACAAGTGATGACACTCGAGTGATTAGCGTGTTAGTTTCCATGCCAAGAGACGAGGGTATGTCAGAAAGAGATGACTGGCTAATTGGCTAGCAAAGATTGTTTAAGTGTCAAAAGCCGTATGTGGACGCTTGTTCACTCTTCAGTTATCGTATGAGAGGATCCTCGTTTGATTAAATTACGTATGGCTTTGTCGCTTTCCCTTCCTCTTTGCTCTTCTGCACTGTACAGTTTAAAAAGTAATTTAATTTAATTATTCAGATCAGATAAACACAAAGTGTGTGCGTTGGTAGTTATATTTTACTGTGACTAACCACAATGTGGTGATATTTGTTTCAGTGGAAATGTGATTGGAAATGGAGCCGGGTGATTTAAGAATAAACCCTAGGTTGCGAGAGGAAAGTGGCGCGCCAAAATCTTCCCCTGGCTCTGTATATGGGGTGGCTGGTGATGGAAGTTCTGCCCTTCACTATCGAAATCATAGTGTGCGACTGCCCGTGATTACTGATGGTCGTTTACATCATATTTCAACCCTTCCTGGCAACCCCTTGGTTCTTGATAGGTACGACAGGTAACTCCACTGTGTAACTGTAACTCATATGATGATGACATTTATTAACATGTGCACGATTTTCACGATTTTCTTAATATTTACAGAAATGAACCGGTAAAAATATGGAGAGATCCTAGCTTAATGAACTCCGGTGAAATTCGTCATGTGGTGTCGATGCAACATTCGGGAGTTGCGCATTTGTCGCACCCACATGTACATCCCATGGCTACTCATAGTACTCATAGTAACCCCGGTGGAAGTGTGTACCAACAACATCACCATGACAATAAGCCATTAGATACAACTAGTCGTGGACCTTCCATCAATACTACTGATGTTTTACGAGGGCGGGCACCAGTTATGTACGCTCCACAACCTCACCCCTCAGCTGGCGCAAAACCACCGATGGAACCATGGAGGCAGAGCGTAGTCCAGAACTCAAAGGACTTCAGGGTTAGCCTCACTGGTAAAAGTACTGTGGAGCAGGCTGTTCACGATCATTTTGTTGAAAGTCTCAGACTTGCACATTTAAAAGGAAATGTGGCACAACCGGTAGCCAAGCATGAAGAACGAGCCAGCCATCATATGTCTGTCCCAATGCAGCGATTCTATCCTCCGCCCCATGATAAACGGCACCATGGTGAGAGGCTTTAATTTTTAATTTAGAATTCAGTATTTCAGTCGAAAAGTCAATAATGAATGAATTTGTGCCTCTAGAATTACAAGCTTCACCCCAAGTCATGTATCAAATACATCCGCATCAGGCCCTGAGCAAACCGGAACTTCCGGCACCTCCACCGCTTAGAAGTGAGCCCCAGTATCGTCCAGCTGGACCACCAACAGACAGTGGTCGAAAGCACCAGATTTATGGAGCACCAGATGTTATTGGCAGATCACACGATGCTGCACCACCGCCGGCACAAAGTAGTGTTAGATATGAACCGGAGCCAGTCTCTAGGCCAGATGTACTTCCGTCCGATAACTGTGTTCGCTATCAGAAACTCCCTCCTGCTCCATCTCCCAGGCGTCACATAGCACAAAATGAGTTGGAAAGAAATAGAAGTCCATTTGGAAAGCAAGCTACTCCAGTTGTTTCACCCAACTCCTACCATATGTACCCACAAGCTCACATAAGCAAGCACAAAGTGAGCAGTCCAGCCCCCCCTCATATGTATGGGAAGCCTGGACCTTCCACTCGTCCGTATGACATAGTCAATGATCCTTCTGTACCACTGCCGCTAACATCGAAAGGAGGGCTAACCAGACCGTCTCAGTCGTCACCCACTCCATACGCTCATACAAGTCCTACATTACCGCAACACGATGTAAGAAAAGCGGATGTTGCATACTACATGTATAATAACGGCCCTCCAGGTTTTCATCAACCATCATTGTCTCCACAAGCCCATATTCATGCGATTCAGACACAACCATTGGATTTAGGAGGGAAGCGGAAACTTGAGGAAGAAATGTACAAAGGGCCGGAATATGCTATTGACAAATCCAAGCCTATTTATGGATCTCGGAAGCCTCCCCATCCTATCGATGAGTCTAGAGTTAAAATGCTACAAAATCACATGGTCAATAGTAATGCTATTCCACTGTCTCTAGCTATTGCGGAAGCACCTTCTAAGAGAAAAATCGAGGATGCCGCTATGCCCTTGCATCTTGACACCAAGAAGATTCGAAGTGATACATCAACTGTGATTAGTTCTGCCAATGTAGTTATTGGCAGGCATAGAGAGCAAGAGATCAAACCCATAATGCCAGCAGAATTACTACCTTCAACGAAATCAGTTCGGGTACCGCACGTAGTCGATAATATGTCACCAATCTCACTAATCGTTTCTGGCAGCGATTCTATCAGAGTAAAATCTGAAGTACCACATAACACTCCTTTACCACTTGACATTAAGAGACCAACTGCAACCATTGGTGCTGTTTCAGATACTCATCCTTCAGTTATTACAACTGCAGTTGGATCCGCTGTGACACCACTGGTGTGTAACGGGAAGCACAAGGAAAGTAGTAGTATTGTAGAAAGTAAACCGATCATCATGTCGGCCGTACAAAAGCCTGAAACAGAGTTAGTGAAAGTAAAGATGGAGCCTGGAACTGCTGTAACCGCGACTACCTCTCCTCCAATAGCTTCAGTTTTACCACCGTCGCCCCCACCACCGCCGCCACCGCCACCGCCGAAATCAACATCAAAATTTCAGAAGGTTCCTAAGAAAGCATGGGTGCTACAATGGCACGAAGGAGATGCGACTCAACAACAAAGGGCAACCGAAGACACAACAAAGGCAGCAAGTGCTAGTGATACCGGAAGTAACAGCGGCACTACTTCCCAAGTTAAAAGTTCGCTAGAAACAAGTCCACAAGAAGACTGCAATGATAAAATAGTTAATGGAGCGTCATCGTCAGAGGCTGAAAATGAAGTAAAAAATCAGGCTGCCACAACCACTCAGCCCTTGAATGGATTCGGAAAGGAAAGGCTGAATGATAGTGATATCGGTTCGGAAAATGAGTCTGATAACAGTGGTAAGGACAAATCATTGACTGAAAGTGGCGACACGTCTCCAGCTAAGAAGAATGGTAGGAAAGCTAAAGATAATAACAACAGCAGTAATGGTCAGGCATCTCCTAAGCCGGACTTGAGGAAAGATGGTCTCTGTAAACGGCCACCTGTTGTTCACCTAAAGAAGACTGGTGAATCTTTCATTCAAGCTGAAACTTGCAATCGCGTTACTCCAAAAATCGGCAAGTGTAGAGAATGCCGATGGCATCCTTCCGGCCGAGGGTCCAAGAAGCAAAGTGGAGCTTATTGTAGATTTTATGGTTTCCGTAAATTGCGCTATACAAAAGGCGGAAGTTTAACGGTAGCTGGTTTCTCAGATCCATACACTGATCCATCCAAGGTTTTTTATTATATCCAATTTCTTTTTATTTCTATCTCTAACTTGAAATTTATGAAATATTCCGCAAATGTGTATTACAGATTACAGAACACGACCAGTTTCAACTCTGGCTTCCTTCAGTGAACCCACCACCAAAAGGAATGGACGTAGATATGTCAAGATTCTTGTTGTCCCAGATATGTCATCAGTTTTGCTATTTAGTACGCCAAGAAGAAGAGGCACGAAGTTTGGCAACTTCCCAAGAATTATCTGTAATTGCCTGGAAGCCGTTACTAAAAGGAGTACGGGAAATGTGCGATGTTTGTGACACTACCTTGTTCAATTTTCACTGGGCTTGTGGAAAATGTGGGTTTGTTGTGTGCTTGGAATGCTTCAAAGCAAGAAAACGCGATAGCGGAAAAGATAGGGTAAGCTTAATCCTTCAAGGTCCGAAAATTTAATCCTCCGAAAAGGGAAATGAATATGAATTCTTCGAAAAATTTTAGACGCCCGAGAATGCAGGAAAAGATCGAGATGAATTTCAATGGTTACTCTGTTCAAACCGGTATGCCCACGAACTAGAGAAATTGATGCTAGTCCAGACGATAGCCGGAGATGCTTTAACTGACCTTAGCGATCGTTTACATGATGTTTGCATCACTTGGAAAATAACCTTGGGGTGTGACTGTAGAAACGAAAGTCAAGTTAATCAACTTAATGAGACACAATCCTCAAATTTGAAACCAAAGGTATGCATATTATGTAGTGATGGATACATATTAACAGTAAATTATTTACAATCAACAAATATTTTTAATTCTTATAAATTATGTTTATAGAAACCTGACGGTGGCTTTTCTGACGAACCGAAGACGGAACCGGAGGAAGTGAGTAGAACAAAAATAATATTTAATATTTTAAAGTTTTTATTAGTTATTTACAAAACCAAATGTACAAACCCTTATCCCTACTTACACTAGGAAAAAGAAACAAAATTGGGCGAAGAAAGTGTGAAGGATGAAAGTAAAGAGGCCAATGAGAATTTATATTTTAAACGATCAATTGCCAAGAAATTGATTAAGAGACAAATATCTCATCAGAGTCTTGCTCCGTCGGAATGTGCCCAACTGTTTCCTGCCGTAAACTAGTTTACTGCGAAGTTCCTCAGGATACCAATACGAATGATCATAATAAAGGTAAAAAAATCTTACTAAAGTGAACTGGCAACTTTTCTATTTCTAAATTTAAAAAAATGCATTCCTTCTGTATTTTGAATATGTAGCCGTAATGGACGCTATTGAGGAATCCGACTGTGATGTGGTTACCATAGAACGTGTTTTACAAAAGAAAGAAGTACCTGGAGCGTTATGGCATTTATATGAAGCAAAGGATGCGGATAAAATACGTGATTTTTTGAACAAAGTGAGTGAATTAAATGCAATTAAAAAATCACAACTTATTTTTAGAGTTGGAGTTACATGTAATTATGTATCCTTAAAGGTTTCAACTGAAAAAGGCGTTCACGTGGAGGAAGATCATGATGCTATTCATGAGCAAAGGTGGTACCTGGACAAACATTTGCGTAAAAGGCTACAGATGGAATATAATGTTAGCGGATACGCAATATTGCAGTGCGAGGGAGATGCAGTATTTATCCCTGCTGGTGCTCCTCATCAAGTATGCTCCTCATCAAGCTGTCATTCTAAAGCACTGAGAGTTGTTCTAAATTGTTATTTACGACTAATACAAATTACAAATTATATTTATTATAGGTGCGGAATCTCCAAAGTTGTATTAATATAGCGGAGGATTTTGTTTCCCCGGAAAATATCAGTCAAACAGTTTACCTGTCCGAAGAAGAGTTTTACAATTTGAGCAAAACTCACTCAAATCGTGAAGATAAGCTTCAAATTAAAAATATTGTATACCACGCAGTGAAGGACGCGATTGCTGTTCTTCTCTTACACAACACTGAAAAGTCTGAACATTCGTCAAAACACACAATAGATTCATCTACTGCGCTTCCCAAAGACTGTCAGAAGAGTACCTCTCCAGGATAACTCGCTCCTGTGGTTGTGAGCTACTCGGCAACCAGTTAAATCTAATTCATATTAACTGTACTTTTTTGCACTACTATTATTATTCAGGCAAGTTACTAAGATTTGTTACGTAAGTATCAGTATGAAATCATTTTAATCTTCACCGGTCGATCTCAAAATATTCTTCGCGTTGCATCGATCCGTCGTCACTCTGATTGATCTTGGAGATGTAGATGTAAATAAGTATGTAGGCTATTCACCAAGTCGTATTTGCAGCACCTATTAATTAACCAAGTCATTGCAAGCTATTATATTCTAATGGTTCAGCAGCAGTGGCTCGTGGGCTACTCATTCCATCATTTTTTTTCTTTTGTTTGCTTGCTCTGTAGTATTAATCATTTATGGAAAGCAGGTATATCAATCCGTATAAGGGAGGTGGATCATGGTTAATTATGTGGATAGTAATGTGGAGTGAAAATTTTTACACTTTTTAAATTTAAACAAATTTAAAATTTACGGTGTATTTAGCTATATAACATTAGTCACTGAATTCAGGCTAAAGGGAGATTTGGTTCGTAATCGGAAATGAACTCTTGAGCTAAGTTGAGCAAAGGGATGTGACCAGGGAAGGGAGGACGGTACAATAGTTTTTAATAATAAAAATAATCAAGAGCGGAGCTGGTTTAGCGGAGCTATAAAAGTATAAATGTAGTTTGAAAATGGCATGATACTACTGTAACACACACTGTAAAAGTACCTTGTTCAGAAGATGACCTGTTATCCACGCAATCATGATGTAGGTCATATATGTACATTTCGCATAGTGAGAAAAAAAATTAAATTAGCATAGTTTGATACTCGGACCTATACGTTATAAAACTGACCAAGTATTTTTGAAGCAATCTTACCGACACACATGGAAAATGTTTTGCTCATGAAAAGTTGAACTGTACTACTACTTTGATAAAATCATAGCATTCTATATTCTTTATTTCAACTTTCAAAGATGACCTGATGACAAATAGGAATCAAAAAAAAATTCTGGCAAGTAATTTAGAAATGAAAAAGTACTTGAGTTTGTATTATGTGAACCAACAATAGTAAGAAAAATTATAAAATTATAACCTTAGTGATACTGTTTTATCTGGAAAAGAGTGGAGTATGGACAGTTGAGGTGAACAGATTTAAAGTTTTGCAGTGTTGTGGTCTGCAAGTAAAATATATAATATGATAATTATTAATTATAGGTGTGTAAGTTGGTAGTTTTGAGGTTGATAAAAATGAGTTTAATTAACAAGGCAAGGAAGAGATCAAGAGATGAGATAAGTAAAGTGACGGTATTTTTGCTAACACTGTATCACAATATTAAGGAAAAAAATTTAGTTCTGTTTACTCTACTACTACCAATGGCTTTTCTAATAAAAAAAGCATTCAACTTATATAGGACAAGTTTGGGGATATGGATAGATAGCCTAGGGGGAACAGTATCGACAATGATTGTTGTGAATGTACATAAACGAACTTAACTACTGTTACAACTTTTCTTAAAGTAATCATTATCATTATTTTTTGTTGGTGATGTAACACTATGAATCGCTAGGTACACACTAATGTGTATATTCATATTTATGTAGAAACTTATTTAAATTCACAGGAAACGAGATTTTCTTTTAAAAAAAACTGCTAGTTTTTAGGGACGATAACGGCGATAATGATAATGAAGTAAAATATAGTAAGGACTAATCGCTATGCCTATAGTATAAATCGTTATCGTTAAATGGAAATCGTATATCCCTGTATATCGTAAACCAGGAATGTTAGTTAAATGGAACGTAGTGAAAACAAACATCAATATTATTATGTATAGTAACTGCATCACTTGTGTACAATACTGTTATTGCTATTTCAATGAATTTTTTTACTGATAACTACTGATTTTGTAAAATATCGTGAATTATTGACTATTATTGTTAAAAATTATAAATTACTACTATGATAGTGTAGCTAAAAATGTTCTGTTATTAATGTTGGAAGAATTGATTAATAAAAAATATATATGGCAATGATTAATAGTTCAATAGTTCTTTATTTACTTGTTTAAGGTATCAATTGACAATACAACTGGTCTCCCTACCCAACAAGAGCTCTCATTTGAGCAGCCTCTCACATTATATGGCAATGATTATTTTTATCTCCTTAATTGTGTAGAAGGGAAAATACACAAAAGAAGCATATCATTCCTTCCTCATCAAAATTATGATTCATGTGAATTTAAAACCTTTGGCTAATTGTTGTAGCGTTCATGCATTTCATTTGTTGCAGAGTGCCCCAACTATTTGATGAGCTGAATAGCGCGTACCCGAACGGAGATTTTTGTACTTTGGCAATATCTAGCAAAACAAACCCTCGCTTTTCTACACAGCCTCGAAGCCGAGTTCAGTCGATTCGATGCATTCTTCGAATGGCTCAGTTGCAGAGTTGTTGTGGCTGTTGATCATTTATGTGAATGCGACAGGAAATGAGTGTTAGAATGAAAGAGATTGACCAACGGTTAATTTTGGAATATTTAAACAAATAATTTTAAAAGAAGTCCTTGACACTGTGTTAATTGTGTATTAGTGTTTTGCTGGAGGTGTGGGGATGGCGATGAAAGATATTCATTTTTCTGTGCTACCACACTTTCCGATAGAGAATGTAAATGGTCGGTTGAAGAGGTTAAATGGAGATGATGATAAGAGGTATACATGCGTGTTTTGTAGAAGTGCGGAAGTTGACGAGGTCAATCTAGGACCTCTTTATATGGACGATGGCGTCGTTACTCACTATTTCTGTTTGGTAAGATTTAAAAAGAAAAGATTTACAGCTTATGTAGAAGGTCAGGTTTTTTAAGGATTTGAATTTAAAAATGTCTATTTTTTAGCTCTTTTCCTCTGGGCTTAGTCAAAAGGGTTCTGACAAGGAAGGTGTCTTGGGCTTCCTCCAGGAAGATATTCTTGCGGAGGTGCGACGAGGCACAAGACTGGTATGAAAAAATATTGTTTAAAGATTTGAGATTGTTTACAGTGGCGAGAGGTGAAAGTTAGTGACTTGTGTGGTTTTGTTTGTTGATTGCAGAAATGCATTTACTGCCATATGATAGGAGCGTCAGTTGGGTGTTGTGATAGACGATGCAAAGCCACTTTTCACTACCCATGTGGATTAGGGAAAGGGGCTAACTACCAGTTTTTTGGAAACTTTGAGTATATCAGGAACACTAGTTTTAATATCATTATGGAACGATGCATTTTGTAAGACACTATATGTGGCACTGGATTCTGTACAGGTCATTCTGCATCAACCATTCCAAGAGGACGACACTGGACACATTGCCTAGTGATCTGGAATGTCCTATTTGTTTCTCCAAACATGATTCCACAGATAATCTCATTGTTGGCTCGTGTTGCAAATCTGCTGTCTTTCATAAGGCTTGTATTCAGGTAATCTTATTTTGTTCATAATGTCAATTGCACGAAACAGATCGGCAAGCAAAACATAAAATTAATTTAGACAAAAATTGTCTTTCAATTAGCAACACGCATTCAGCGCTGGATACTTTTTTAAGTGTCCTATTTGTAACGCACAAGCTTCCTTTATTTTGGATATGAAGAAGCAAGGAATCTTTGTCCCTGAACAGTAAGAAAATTAGAAATTAGCAGACAACACAATTGTACGGCTTATTTTGTCAAAGTAGTTGAAAAATGGATGGTAATGTTTATGTTTATCTTTAATAGGGATGCGTCATGGGAACGAGAGCCAAATGCGTATCAGGAATTGTTGCAACAATATTCTAATTGTGACGCCAATGAGTGTCAGTGCCCTCGGGGGCGAAATTATGGGGCTTCAAAAGGGTAATCATTTTTTGACCTTATTGTGTAATTGTTTAATTTTTTAAAATTTTTGTTTAATTTTTAATTTTTCGTTTTTTATAGACAATGGCTCTTGGCAAGATGTCGCATATGTGGCGCTGCCGGGACACATAGGCAATGTGGGAAACTTACAACAATTGCAAATTGGGCATGTGATCCTTGTCTAGAGATTGAACACAGAACAAAGCAGAATAAACCAAAGCCTAAAAAACGTTCCATGAAGTCTACATCAACCTCTTCATCTCAGAAACCAGATCTTAACTCGATAATCGCTAGTGTTGCTAATAATAGCACTACTACTTATGTTTCTAATTATAAGGCAAAACGCACTAAGACTACAAGTTTAATTGGATCTGTGAAGGATGAGGTCAATCTTAATACCATTAGTATAATGCCAAGTTGTGGAGATTATTTCCCACATGACGCGGCATCTATTCAGTCTTACGCTTTACGCAGTAAGGGCTTACCAGACTGGCGAAATTTAGAGATTCGGGTTGAGCTTGTAGACTTATTTAAAGAGGATGCTGAAAGTCCTAAGAAATCAGCCGTAAATGGCAAGCTTGTTTCTACTGCAGCGCAAGACAATAAAAACAAAAAGGCGGCAGGGAAAGTAAGTGTTGGAGAAAAACCGCAAGTAGGGAAAACTGCTTCGGAAAAACGTAACAACACCCGTAAGCGTAGTAGTTGGAAAAAGGGCGTTGTGAAAGCTCGAAAGCGTTCCTCAAAATCGATAAGTATTTCATCCGACGATCTGAAGGAAACAGTCACTGCTGCTATTGCAAAACGTTCTTCTGCTGCTTCCACAGCAGTGTTGGAAGGAATTCGCCGATCTCAAAGTAGTGCATTTATGAGAAATTGGTTGAATACTGCATCTGTGAAGACTGAAGCTTTAGCTCAAGTTAAGTCAGAAATTATTGAAAAAGATGTGAACGGATGAATTTACCACCCTGAAACATTTGTGGTAGTATCCCTAGCGGGATGTAAAATTTTCTAGAAATGTAAACGGACCAAAAATTATTTGTAACAGCTCTTTTGTCAACTGGGTGAATTGATGCAGCGAAAATTAAGGGATATTTTTTTAAAATGTGGTTGTGTGCCCTTTACTGTAAGGGCTTAATGTTTAGTGCATAATGCTAACTTACGAGATATTACATGTGTGGTGTTAGCAGTTTCCAGACCCAGACCGAAATATTATTTGAGTTAGAAATTATTTGATGTAAATACAATTTAGTTGATTATATTTAGTTCATCATTATTTTGAGTTGAGTAGGTTCCTTGGAATTACCTATATGTACCTATATAAACCTCAAAGGTTAAAAACCAAACGTTCTTGTACTGTCGTAATTATTAATTATAATTACGTATGTGTTATAATTGCAAGCTTATGTAAGATAATGTTATTGTGAAGGTGGCTTGAGTACATGTCCGATAATTTTCAAATTATCTGATCTTTTTGTTAAATATTTTTTTGAAAAATATTGAAAAGTTACTGTAAGTTTAAAAATTGAAAAATGTGGGTGCGTACCTAATTTTTGCTTTCATGTAAAGCATAACCTGTATTAAATTGCATTACACAGCAACATCCTTAAATGTCTCAGTTGTCCTAAAAAATGTCTTTTTCTTTGCATAAAATGTCCACATTTCAGCATGCCATATGCCACGGGGCAACTTGAAACTTGCTGAACATCAACATAAAAAAACTCACCAAAAATTCTATTCCCATAAAAAGTAGCTGAAATATATGCTACTGGCATGACTGCAAGGTGCCACTCACTGTATGGAACAAAGCATGTAGTTACAATCTAATAACAAATAATGACAAAGCATTTTAGATTTTAGTACATTTCTACATTGTTCCTCTAATTAACGTCACTGTAATCATGTTGTCTGACAAGGTTTTTCACCTTTTCTGCAATATTGTTTTGGAATTTGGAAAGTAGTTAGCCGAGTTAGCAACTGTGTTATGTGTCTAATCTTGAAACAGAATAATAAAAGAATCTATCAGTCTGTGACCGCTTTCTTTCCCCGTTGAAAATACTAAAATACATATTTCAGCAACAAATACCCACATTTTTACAACCGAGTGACCTACCATATACATACATAGCGACGAATAAAATTGAAAGGCAGCATTCCTGACAATTCACTAAATTTTCTTTTAGTCTAAGATATTGTCTTTGTCTATTCAATTTACAAGTAGTAAAAATGTCAGGATTGTGAGCACGCGTAATTAATTAGTGAGAGACAGCTAGAGAAAGTAGATTAATGTGATTTTCTGTTTCAAATTAAATGAAATAGTCACATATATCAAGTCGGCAATGATGGCATGTAATCGTACTTTGTTTTGTTTGATCGGATTTTTCTTTGTTTTGTTTTATTTCTCCTTCATGTATCATCATATCAAGTATGATCTCTGCTGGGATTAGTTGACCCAATCAAACAATTTAATTAGCATCAATGTTTCTCTGGCATACAAAATTGTGTATTTAACGGCATCGGAAAAAGAATTTGATACAGGCCTCATGCTTTTTCACTGTACGACGTACGTAGAATTTCTGTATGGTTCCACTTCGTAAAGCTACTGGGCTGGGCAGTAAAGAATTTAGGAAATATGTAGGGATTTTTGTATCACGTCACGCTCATCACATTGCCGAATAGGTAGAAATGCGCTGATGATAACTACCATTAATCAAAAACTGATTATTTATTCATGCAGCTAGAGCCACCTGCGCGCCACGCTACACTCACATTATTTACATGAAGATAACAATGGACAGTGACAAATCAACACATTGTTACATCTTCTCCATTAAGCCAAACACCCAGCCAATCCACCACCTTGTGCAAAGTCTGAATGAAAATTGGAGTCATTGATAGAAAGGGTTCCATAAACGGCGCTACGATATCATAGCTTTCGTAAAGTTGCCAAAATCTTCAATCATAGCACATTATTGCACTTAGCTGAATTGTTATGCAGTCGTGTCAGCAAAAAATACTGCATCTGTGCACACTCTCAAGCGACAGGTGCTAAATGTGCGCGCTATTTTGCCAATTCTGCAGTGAGTAGAAAACGCTTTGATCGTGTCCGCAGTGAAACAGATAGCCAGCGCTACAGGTATGTACATACAAGGGGAGCTGTACTACACATCCAAAAGGATGAATGACAACTTCGCAGGTCTTATCTCTGATCATCACCGTTGCATATGAATTATATATGATAGCACACAGCTCTTTTTAAACTGAAACTTTGCTTCGCCGAGTATAGAGGAAAAGATGTTGAGTTGTAATATGGCTGTGCACCTATCACGGATTTTGATTGTGATGTGGTCTTCACTCCTAATATGGTGGTGCAGCCATCAACTTCAAGTGATCATGGTCTTGTTGCTGTTTTACCTGTATGACAAACAATAAACTTTATTGTTATCCTTCTACTGATAATAAAATGTATAACTTTGCCTTGTGTCCAAGTAAGTTTTTGGAAGAAAAGGACTCCACAATGATGATAACGATGAGGATGGCAAAGTGAGGTGCAGCTGGTGCGGAGATTAGGGCAGTTACATTGTCCAAAGTTTATGTTTTTATCCTGACAGGTAAGAATTTCCCAAATTGCAGCAGAGCCCTGTTAGCAGGACCTATCGAATTACTACATTATGCATTACATCTGTCTCTATGCTGCACGTTTGCTCTCTCCATTCAAGCCCTCGCTCCCTCCTTATCTACGTATCTACTCGCTGCTAACATTAAGTTGCGAGGACCTTCAGGGTAATACTGTTGATCAATGGAGATATTATAATTAGCAGTGATGTAATGACATAATATGGTAATGTAAAATGGGATTTCATAATTGAATATGGATTTTCGACCGGGATGGTTGCATGTATTTTTAGCCAGTCGCATTTCCTATGCACATCCTGACAAAAATGGACAAAGGACATTGTTCCCATCATTCTCAGATAATAAGCAGATAATGAGCACTGAGCATAGCTAGAAAAGATTTCAGAAGATTTCAGAAATAGCAAAGTGCAAAAACTCGCACTCTTCATCTTCACATACTTGTAAGGATAACATAATTAATATTGTCGTTTCGGCTGGCTTATTGCAGCCTGCACCTTTTCCGGCTAGAAGGGAGTGCAAAATTTCTTTTTAGTTTTCACGGCCCACTGAGCCCAACTCCCATTCTCTTTGCACCTGTCACGTGTCATAATTTTCCTTGAGTCTAAAATTTATAGCGTTGTGAACACGAAGATTTTGGAATGCTAGAAAGCACGATAGGTCAGAAAGGAACGTCTTGTCATCGAATAAGTGAGCCAATACATAAATAAGTAAGCCAATAATGCATCCTTCACAGCTTTAATTGATACTGTCACAGTGACATAAACTGCAAATTTTTTTTTTAAATTGAGTTCCCATTCCTCTGACAGTTTCAATATTGCAAGTGCAGCACAATTGCGCATAAATTTGTGCAGAGTAAAGGCTATGCCAGATTAGAATTCTAAGTGTCTGCTCCGAGCAGATGAATGCTTTTAGAAGAGCAATCAATCCTTCTTTAAAGGTCTTGTAATCATACGACATGCATGGGTTAAGAAAACATCATCATCATAGGTGGATGAACATGTACTGTTCATTTAGCAAATTTGCTATTCCGTGTAGGCGAATCTACAAATCAGATTTTTATTATCCCAATAACGTGTGTAATAAGAGCTAGATAAAAATCTATGTCCTCCTCGTTCATGTAGGATTAATTAAGATCCCTTCCTATACTACAACTGAAAATGATATTTCAATCAAGTCTCTTCCCAGGAACATCATGCGGAGAAGGCACGCAACAACGGTACACGATTATCCAAAAGATATTTCTATAAGAATAATATTTCATGGGTTCCGGAAACTTGTAGCTGACAAACACATTTACGTTTCAGAAAAGTGTGTAGGCCGACATGGATTTTATCAATGAGTTACTGTTTGGACCTCTTTGTTTATGAATTTCTTTACTCACAATCAGGGAATCTACAAAAAAATGCCTACACACGAATTTTTTTCAAGTATACATTTGCTAGAGTAGTTGCGTTGGTCTGTGCGCGTAATAAAAAAATGTTACTGAGAAAAAGTTCTAGCTGTGCTACTTGTCTACAGTTTGCTTTTCAGTTTTGCACTCGGACCATCATCAAAAGCACATAAATTTGTAGTGAATTGTAGCTGTTCGCGTATATGCCTACTAAAGTCGAGGAAATTGAAAAAGGAAAGACGTAGTGAGCTACAACTTTTTATAGCCTTGTCATTTCATGCTCAAACATGCCTTTGTATTTGCAGACAGAAGAGCCAGTCAAAAAAAATTCTGTTACCTGTTTGGCCCGTGTCCCACGAGCTTTCCGCAAAACGGATATTAGCAAAGTAGCATCATTCCAAATGATTTTGTACAACTTTGTAGAAAATCAAGTTACAGCGTGCAGCCAATTAAAGTTAGTCCGTGATCATATGATGATGAGGGCTAAGGTTGAAAATAGGATTTTAGGCCTTGAGAACGCAGAAACTCAGCTGGCTAAATGTTTATGTAGGCTTCAAAAATTAGAGCAGCTGCGCATTTTCAATAATTGACTAGGAAAATTGCCATATTCGGGTGGACAAACTGAGGAATATGATGTGGTGGCAGTGTCATAAAGCAGGACGTCTAGAGTGACAGCTTCTAAGATTTTTATCTATGATAAAGTGAGAAAAAGAAGCTTTTGTGCTGTTCTGCTCTCTATCTGCCTCCAATTTCTGTTTCAATTAATCAGATCCAAGATAAGAGCTACATGGAAATCTACTGATCACTCATGGACACTTCTGCTTTTGTTTTCAAGGAAACTGCTCGCCCCAGCTATTTAGCATTTTGTTTTCCTTTTAAATGCCAACTGCTAATAGAGTTTACTTGGTCATCTCCTACACTCCCGTTAAAAAAAGTGAGAAAGAGAGTCAATTGTTGTTAATGAAGTGAGTTCAATGCTCACTCACACGCCCATTTTCATTAATCTTTTATTTAAAAAAAATATTATTTTTTTCTGCTATTGAGCGCTAAAGGAACGTGCTCATCATGTCATCATCAATCTGACAATAAGTCAAAATACTTGTCATAGGCTTTGAGAGGAATCGATTTCATTTACATAGTAAAAAGAGCTAAAAAAAATCTTCGCTAACAGACTTACATTTTTTTAAGGAGAGGGAGCAGAGGTGATCTCATTTGGCTTTCCATAAAAGACAAAAAGGATATAAAAGCACTCGGGAGAGAAGTAACTATTCTTGTAGCTCAAGTGAATGAACCCACACACAACTCACTTCTCATGCCTAGTATTTGTCTGCTCGTGTAATTTAAGCTTTTTGCTTAACCTCTGCTAACTGCTAACACCACTCTTACACAACCACTAGCGCCACTCTCACTCTCCCCATTTCGTGTTCCCAGCTTGCCGACCAGTGCATCCATCCAGTTCAGCTAATAGAATTCCTTAAGAGAGCAAATCAACAAATATTCCATTTATGGGTATAATGATACACACACTCAAGAAAGTGCATGCTTGCTATAGCTGCGACAATCAGAGCGATGTATACTGCACAATATTTATACAGCAACAATAAATATGGGATCATATTTGTTGCCATTTTAAGAACTTGACTACTTCAATATGGTACTTGCTAAAAAAATATATATATGAATGTCTAAGAAAACTCCAAAATAATGTGAAGAAAAATGGCTAAGAATGGCTATATAATAATATCCCTTTGTTGGTTGCAGTTGCGCCAACTTCAACAAATTTCATCAGTGAATTTCCTGGTTAGTTTGCGGAATGTTGCTAACAAGAGATGCGTCGTAGTTTTGAAATTTGAAATTCAGGAAAAGCTCATCCTTATAGCTGAACTGCTCTTATTACTTTTTGAATAGAGAACTCATAAAGTGGACATAATTATAACAGGCTGTTTTTATTCACTTGGTTACGCGGTGTGTGCTAACGGAGAATAAAGACGTCCTTTCATGAGCCATCGTCTCATTTCGCTGTAAACGAGATTAATTTCCTAAAGTGAAAATGAGCAGAAAATGATTAATTGATGCCAGATGAAAATGTAGCCATTTCTTAATACATAAAGTAATTTATCGTCACTCAAGGTAAAATATGATCCGCTATATTTTCTCTCAAATGAGAGAAAAGACCGCGACCCAAATATGTTTGTCCAAATTAACAAATAGCAAAAATGAAATCTCTTTTTTTGTGCTCGTTGCTCCTGCTTTTCCTTTCTCACTACAAAGACTCCTTCTTATCAACATTGTCTTGAAAATAAAAAGTTTTATCATTTATTTTTTTTACCTTTCATCATGTGTCGGGCACCTGTACTCGCTACACAGAAAGAAGCAACATTTTTTTCTGCTTGAAGGGAACTACACCCATTAGCAAAGAACAAATTATGTCAGTGTTCCAAGCAACCATAAAGTAACAAAATGATATTAATCATTTTCCATTCAAACCTAACTTTTTTTGGATGACGATGCATACTCGAAAGATTAAGAAAGGTTAAGTACAGCATTAAATTTCCTTTCAATTTTGATTATTTGATACGTTTTTAAATTGCAGTCTATCAAATCAATATAATGTGGGAGGTACGACATAATAACTTGGCCTTTCTGAGTCAACAAAAGAAGAAAAAAAACTGTTTAGTTTAGGTTCGCGTAAAAAAGTGTTACAAGTTTTTTTTTGTGCAACAGTGCACACTCTGTTTGTTTGTTGACAAAAGCTCAAGAGAGAAACACGAGAAGTGATATTGCCAACTTGGAAAATTATAAATAGTTCAGTCATTTCATTTGTCAAAGGTTATGTAACTAGTTGGGCTCACTTTACACCCGTCTGACCATAAAACATTCCCTACTCGCAAAAAATAAGCCAAAGCCTCCACGTAAAGTTGTCAATACAACATGATAAACTATTAAAACCAAATTATTTTATTTATTTATGCATGTTTACTCAACAGCTGTCAAAACACAGGGTCTCATTTTTTCCCAGGACTAAAAATGTACATGAAATATTATAACTCGTGCTTAGAGAGAAGAAGTGAAAGAGCCTCCCTACTTGTGGCCGCACTCAAACACTCTTTTAATAAAGCTGTCCTCGTAGGACATGCAGGACACGACGACACGATTATTGAAATGCCCATCAATAAGGGAATTGCATTGTCTAGACAACTGTCCTCGTCATCATCATGAGATCATTGTTCCTTCATTTTTGGGGCTGCCACTCCGTATAGCACGTCTCAAGCTCTCAGCATGAGTGCAACGAATGTGCGCCTCCGATAAATCCGCTCATTATTATTTACTTTTTTGATGAACTTATTGATATGCTTCTGCTGCTGCTGCTGAGGTTTGATCCAGATTTATTTACAAATTTTGCTCGAAATTCTCGTCGAGTCATCAACAAAACAGAGACTCCTTGCTTTCATGACAATATCAATTGACAAAATATCCTACTCCTTGTTGGGTGAGTGCCGATCTTATGCAATCATAATTCCGCATTCCACAGCCTGGTATTACAATCTTCCTCTTGACTTTCTGCCCTTTGCTGAGATAATCCCAGAGGGAAGGTGTGATCAAAGTCGATTGAATGCATCCTCCTCTTCCTACCGAGGAAAATTAATGCAGTTATTCTATTCAAGAGAGAATTTCTTTTTCTTTAAAAAAAGAGGAGTACCAAAAAACAGCGAGCTATATAGCGAGAAGGAGGAAGGAAGATTTTTTTTTTTAAAGTTTAGGTTCAGCGAAACGACACATATTAGGTATTTGTGTAGCGTTTCCTCCGAAAAAAAGATGCAGTTTCCCCGGTGTTACGTAACAAGATCAGGCGATTGGAAAGGAAGCGTAGTGGGAAAAAAAAGCAAAGGAGGCTAATTCTAATTAATAAAGCGTATTATGATGATCATGACGATATGGGTAGGAATAAGTAGTACGTTGCTAAAGTTGTCCTGCTTGTTTGGCCGTTGTCGTATCACTTGGGATCCTGCCAGATGAGATGATGGGTGTGTAAATGAATGAGTCTTCTGCGGCTTGCTCATGTTTTGGGTGCCTCGACTTGTTAGAAAAAGGAATTGGCCAACCCAGTGTCTTGGCCATGGAGAGCACTTTTGTCCTATCTATCTCTGTCTCTCTCTTTTTTGCCTGTGTGCCTCTCTCTCCTTTTCAGTCTTTTTGCATCCTCTAATTCTCCACAATCCACTTGACTCCATTTATATAGGTAAAGGTGGATTAGCTTCTCTTGACTTTTTTAGTGGTGATATGCGATCTTTTCATTCACATCATCAGTCAGACAAGCGGAGACAAGCAGTCTACTGGCAGAAGAAGAGGTTTGTGTGGTGCAGTGGCATACTCTGCAAAACTTTTTCGTGTAGCTATTTAGTCAGCCAGCGGTTCATTTCTCACACTTATCACAGCCCTTTCTCGATACTTTTTTTTTCGTTTCAAATCAACCCAATGTTTTTCTATCATTTACATTTAATATGCACATCGATACCCGCGATTCTAATTTGATATATATTTTTTTTTATCTCCGACAAGCAATTTTCTGGAGAAAAACAACCTGAGTAATAGGAGTGAGTGAGTCGTCCCATTAAAAAAATTTTTTCCTTGTAGAATCTTATATGAAAAACAGGACAACTGAAAGAGAGAGAAAAAAAGATAAAATGCGCTCGGGTAAAATGGTAAGGGAAGTCAAATAAAAGGGTTAAAAAGAAGCGCACAAGTCATCAGACAGTTGCACAATATTACCCGGTTAGTTTTTTTTCGGAGCCTTGGGACTCATTACAAAGGAAGTTTACCAGTACTTTTGCTATAATACATGTTGCTAGTTACGTTCTGGAGAATGCTTTAAGGCAGAAAGATAAAACGAAGAACTTTTTTTTAGCTTCGCAGTCAACTGCTGCTACTACTGCTATGACTACAATAGGTTGACGTCTGTGAAAGTGCTAAAAGAAACCGTTTATTCAAGTAACCGCGAAGTTGTAGCTCGACTAGATAAGGAACCGAACTCATTTTTTTTCTTTGTTGATCATGTGGTCAAGTTTTACTACCAGTGGGCTATTCAGCCTCATCGTTCTGCTGATTGTGGGTTTACCGAAGCCTTCTCATTCCACTATCAACAGTATTTCTTGCCAAGCAGATCGTCTTACAGTTTACCGTGTGATTGTGCACACTTTTTGGTCTCGCGAGAGGTTTCCCAAACACTACCCAGAATGGAGGCCACCAGCACACTGGTCGAAATTAGTGGGTAAGCGCAAAGCAGAACACACCAGCGAAGGAAAGCTATCGATGAATTTATACGGTAAAAGTTGGTAGATAAGAGCATGTGGGTAGTGCAGCTAAATTGGAAGGCACAAGTCTCTGGTAGAGTGTCAATCCGTCAGGCTTTGACTTTGCTCTCCGTTTCTATTCCACCTTCCTCACTGGTATAGATGGGTAGGGAAGAAAATGTGAAATTGGATCATTCATTTCCTTCCTATAAATGTGTGCAGACCTCCATTGTTCGCCCGTCTGCTTCGTTTCCGCCATTTGCACATAAATTTTATGTTCTAGTAAACTACCTTCTCACCATCATTATTCTTTAGCCATTGCGTATTGATGAAATGACCGGTTTGCACTCAACTACAAAGGTACGCGGAGAAAGTGATACGGGCTCCCTCTAAAGTAGCGGGGCATTCTGAGAGTAGCCATAACTCTGCGAACAGCAAATGATCTCATCAGCTCATAAATGGTAAAAGATAATGGAAAAAAGTACATAATTAAACAAGGGCACAAACATATTACTAGCATCATGTCAGGTGTTTAATAACTTTGGAACAAGGGTACTGACCTTTCATACTTATTTACCTCATTTATCAGCCCTCTCCCATAATTTACTTTCATCCAAATTCCACACTCACCTTTTCTGTACTTACACCTATTTGGTTCGTGCTTTCACTCATATTTGCACGCCTATTCTTCATTCCCCAATTACCAATGTGAAATTCCGCAGAGACAAGATGAAGAAGGAAGTGGGAGAAAAAATATTTTTTAAACAAATTTATTGATTCCGGGTCTGTGATTTATTAAGACCAGGAAGTTTTAAATGAATCCGCTATCACATATTATTATTTTTCTTATGACGCTAAAACCTGATGTTACTCATCGTCATAATCATCATCGTGTGATTGAGAATGGAAAATATGCATATATTTATGCTCCTACCATTTTCTGCTTCCATTCGAGTCGCAGAAAAGCATCAGTTCCGCATTATGTAATCATTTCTTTTTGAGAGTTTGCATATGCTTGCACATTTTTTGTGTCTTTCCACGAAACGTCGACGAGACGATAATGATGGAGACCATAATGGCTTTTTTTCATTCCCTGCCATTTTGCAAAAAGATCAAAAACACTCTCGCAGTTATAGGTTAACTTCGGTATTTGCTTTAAAAATGTGAATGGCAGTAATTTTGGAGCGTTTATTTAGCCAAGTTGAAAAAACTCTTTCGCGTCTGCTGATGCATGACTCACCCAGCTCCCTACGGATTTTTCTTTGCTAGTTTGCTATTGTTTTTACGCGAATTTTTTTTTTTGACCGCTGCTGTGCAAAGCGAATGGTATTAGTGTCGGGCGGGATGTAAGTTGCAAGCTATAGGATAACTGGGGCAAGCTAAGACAAATCTTCACCTGAGCTGGGACGGAAATGATCGGCTGAATGATATTTTATTTTGTTGGTGCGCATTCCTTTGAAGTGAGTGTAGGAATGTGAGTGAGAAGCAAGTGGAAAAGCTTAGGGTGACCTGGAGCAGCCTGTTGTGTTATTAATCAAAAGGAGCTTGATTGTATTCAAAACGAAAAAAAATGGGGTGATAAATATATCTCCAAGATAAAAATTCCAAAGTAGGTGCACATATGAAAAAGAGTCGTAGAGTCATTTAGATCGAAAATAAATAGAAATTGCTTGCTAATGTAGTTGGCAATAAACAGATAAAAAACACAATAAATTACAATATGCAGTAGTTTAGTGACGTAGAACCTCAATCCCTGAGCCAAATAAGCTCTTATCATCTTGTTTTCTGCATTGGTCGCGGAGGAATCTGGATGAAGATTATTATCACCGTACTTTTTTGCAATTATACTGATTTGCAAAACGGGAGTGTGTCGTAGAAGAAAAGAGTACGTGCTTTCTTCTTGCACTGTATGCATAATACGAATTATAGGAATTGCATTTGAGAGCACAAAGAAAACAGAACGGCGTAGCAGTCCCAACTATTTTCTGTAGTTCGATGTAGGCACATTGAAAATCTCGCTCCCACTCTACTTCCCTAACAAGTGTGCTTTCCACCAAATCCCTTAACAACATTGAGCTACATTTCTGTGAGTGAGAATGTTTTTCATAGAGAGAAACTCCATACACATAAAATACACCTTTTTTATTTTCTTAGTGGATGGAAATGTCAAACTATGCTAGTGCTCTGCTAATCTCTCGCCCTTTCTCTCTCTGTATAAAAGTTGAAGGATAAAACTAGGTTAACAGAGGCAAAAGGGGGAGATTGATGAGCGTCTGATGAAATAATGAGTATCTTGAAGATAGAAATGCATGAAAAGTTTATTCTTCCTCATAGACACATTTTATCATGATAACAGCCAGCAGCAACGCTCCTCTTGTTCATTTCGCACGAACGAACGGAAAAAAGAAAAAAAAAGAAAATTTCACAGCGGCTGCAGTGAGAAAAAATTTGAGTCACACACCATGCGTGATTCGATAAACTGACAAAAAAAATACTCGCACACACACACACACTCCCGTACAGAGAGAAACACCCAAACAGAGGAAATGTTTCAGGCAATATTTTGATATGCTCCACGTAACGTTTAAAAAAGTGTCAAAAATAAACGACGCGGCTCGATAGCTATTTTCAGCACGATAAGACGACAAGCATTTCATTTATGAGGAGTTGTGTCTCTCCTTTCCCGCATAGGTATACATTTTACTCCTCCTGCTAATTCTTCACTGCCATTGCAAGCTGTTTCTTTTGAAAAGAGGGTTGCCTACCAGAAACAGCGGCTTGATCGTCACCACCACCACCACCACCACCTTCCTACTCCTACTATCCCGTCGTCACATAATACGTTATTATTATAGCAGTTTTTTACGAGCGGGAAGCCTTAGCCTGGCTGTTGCTCAGGAAGTATGCGTTCGAGTGATAGAGAATTTGAGAGAGCGAGCCATTAGTAAATTTGAAGAAGTTGGATAAATGCTTCTGGTTCTGGTGCTGAATGTTAAATGGAAACACTGCCATGTTTATGCTAGTCCGCATTAAGTCCCACTAAATGGGCAGTGAGGCTGTGAGACGTATGAATTGTGTGAGCTGTGCTGGCTCTAGGTTATTACCTCTTTCCCCAAAAAAGCACCCAATTCTTCCCAGGCCATCTAGACAGCTCTTGTGTGGAGAGCGTATGCATATTAGCCTTCTATCACGTTTGCACTAAATCCAATTCACAATTCGCTGCCACCAACATAAAAAAAGTTGGATTACCAACATCCGATAAAATCCAAGTCTGTAAGTTGTATTTTGAAAGCTGTGTCAGAGAAGTGGAGAGATAAAATAGTGCCAGTAGTGCCAAAGTCTAGTTTAGCGAAGTCGATTGAACTAGAAGTAGGAAAGTGGTGCTAGAAACAAATAGCTGAATCGATACACTATCTCACCCCCGTTCGTTCTTCTTTGCTAATCTTTGCATATATGGCTCCCAGCTTGGCTCAACATTTCAGCTGCTCTAAACTGATTTTCATTTTCAATTTCATGAGATGGCAATGCGATCAGTCAGCTTGGCTGTCACCTTCTGATTCATTCCGATTGAATTCACTCGTAGCACTCGACTGTCAGGAGGGTGGAATGAAGATGAGCCAATTTTTTCGTGCTCATTCTTATCACAATAACTATTATGTAATAATAGGATTTTCAGCATACTGAGATAATCAAAGAAAACTCTGCTGATGCTGCTGCTGCTGCTGCTGCTCTAATTTTTACTGCATTTCTCCCTTTCTGGTCGTCCTCGTCATAAATGTTCTTGGGTCTTGGGAGGAGGCTTGCATTACTTATGTCATCCGTACGCCCTCATTTTTATTAGATGATAATATTTAACGAGATTTTTTCTTTTTGGAAATTCGTTCTTTTTGGAAAATGGTGCGGCGCTGGGATGGGATAGTGTAGTCGTACTCACGTAGATTTAAATTGTTATTGTGTCCATCCGGCGGAAGCCATAGCAGGCTACACAGTTTGTACCAGAAAGCTCTTCTTCCGAGGCCGTTTTAGGGCTTTCCATCTCATTCTACATAATATGCTCATTGTGTGCGCTTTTATTTGAAAAAATAATCTTCCTCGTCCCCGCCCAGCACTCCCATTGCTCACATGAGCGTAGGAAATTACCAACTGTCCAGTCCACTTTCCCCTGCAATATTCAGCCATTTATTATAAACAAATTGGGTTTCTAATGTTTTTCATTACTCTCGACTTGCAGTCCCGGAAAGTCAGACGGGAATATTTTTAGCACACTTTTTAGTCAGACATGAGCGCACTTCCTGAAGGATGCGGTTAACGACTTAGCACTGCTTTTAACTGGACGTATTTAGAAATGGAAATTAAATTAGCAGAACTGAAATCGAATACGTAGCGCTGTCAATATACTTTTAGTTTTATTAGTATGATTATGTCTATTAGCTAGGGAGGGAGGCACAAAAGAAATTGGAGAGGAAGGAGAAGGACGGAAGGTGACGAAAGACAAGTATGTTCTCATTAAGTGGCATTTCAAGTTTGTCTTAAGTGCACTCTGTTAAAAGCGATGCGATCGCTGGTGCTGGTGCTGTTGCCATTCCTCGCCTGTGACTCCTTCATCTCAATTCTTCAATAATAGCCTGTCAGCTTCCATTCGCCCGGAATGAGGAAGACAGGTTAATGTTGAACTCATTTCAATCCAATCCAGCCCAGCTCCTCCATTCGCAGCAAATATTCATGACGGCACTAAAAAAAGGAAGTGTGTTCGCTCTAGTCAAGTCTGTGATTTCCTGGGGAAGCGGGTGTAATCACACACCAAACCACACACGTGAATACTTTCTTGAATGGCAAAACAAGAAATTGGTATTTCATTATACTGGACCATTTCATTTTCCTTTTCCTCATTGGGATGCCACTCTTGCAGCAGTGATGCCTGCTTGACCTGCCACTTTTACTACGTGGATGTAAACGCACCTTCTTCGTACATCGTGGTTGTCGTGAGCCGTTTCTTCGCCTTTCGGTTACCATCCGCCTTCTTATATTTCAATTACCTTTCTCCTTTCCTCACTACTACTACTCCTATTTGGGAGCGGCAGTGATTTCGCTACATCTAATTCCTGTTTTATTGCTCCTCTCCCCACTCTCATCCGCCGTCTTTGATTAGACTTCCAGCATTATGTGAATGCGATACTTTTGAAAGCTGAAGGAATTTAATTGACTTCAATTCCACTCAGAAATGAAGTAAACTTTTTTTATTTACTATCCACTCTTCTTCTCACTTCTCGGAAAGATAATAAAACCTGTGAGCAGATGGGTTGGAATGAGAACTCGGAGAGAAATTAGCTGGCTGAGTAAAGCTCTTGTAATACCCATTCCATTAGCGCAAATATGCAGTTTGAAAAGAGGAAGCGGAAAAAATAAGGCAATATCAACAACAGAGAGAAAGGCTCTTCTCTCCACTGCTCTTCCGAGTCGGGCATATTTTTTTAGGCACTCCATCGTCACCACATTACTTATCAAATCCATCCGCGCCCATCATTTTCCACGTCGGAATTTTTATGGATATTTCGTGAATATTCGACAACGAGGATTTATCGTAATGTCTCTAGTTTTTGGGACAATTATCTCGTGTTCATTTCCATTAAAGTCGTGTATATTGCCTTGTCACAGCACTCAAAAACTTCATTTTCTTCCATGGAGGGTGGAACGTTGTCAAATCTGCACTCCACTAAATTTCCGCAACCCACAAACTTGCTCATTTCACCACTAATTAACTGCATTTAGCCACACACACAGCGCCTGATTGAGCCTGTTTTTCTCCCAAAATTTATGCCCGCTCCACTTTTGCCTTGTCTCAAATCTGGGGAAATCGCAGATACTCTGATGAAACAAACAGATTGGAATTTACATACCTTTTCACCAGCTCTGCTCCACATACGCTGACACCGAATCGGAGCCTAATTGTGTCAAGCGGTAGTAAAAAAAGCTGAGATTCCTAGAAACCGTATAATTTTAATTAACCGAAATTATCTCATACAGCATGCAGTTGGGGCAATAGTGCGACTTTGGCATATAGACAAACTGCACCAGCAATGCATTGTCAATCGCTTTTCGATCACAGAGTAGTGACGATGACGAATCAGAACGAGCTGCATCTCTTATGCACATACCTTAAACTGCTAAGTACAAGCTCTACATCCACTAAAACTGGATTTTTTGCATAATAAATTCGCACGGAATGCGGTACAAATTTGTTTTGTTTTTGTACACCCGAGCAGAAAATAAAATGTGCCAGCGCTTGCTATTTACTAATAATAATATATAATATTTTTAATTTGATGCATGACACATCTCACATGTTCTCTCCTTGTTTGAGCTCATTTCTTTTTTAGCACACAATATACTAATAAAAACGGCGAAGATGTTACACATGTTTATTCATTGAAGATCATGACAATTTGTCAGCAACCTCATCATCCAATTTTGCAAGTTGCAAGCACCAAAAATGAGCGTGGAAAAGTGTGGTGCGGCTGCTATTGCATGCCCAGAATTGCTTCATGAATATGCATGTATTGTTTAGCAGACTCAACTGCTCACTTCTATAGCTCCATCTAAGGAGCTCCATCTTTTTTTGTGCAGCTACTGCTACTCCTATCATGCTAATCTAATCAATATATTTTTATTGACAAATGAATGAAAATTTAGATCTGATTCGATAAGTTATTGACGGCTCACAGCAATAAATACCATTAGCATGTGCAATTACTCGCTCATTTAGCCCCATTTGGTGAAAATCGTATACCTATTTATTACACTGGTTGCAGCTTTTTCATTGTTGTGGGTGGTGCTTTTAGCAATAGTGATAAAGCTGCTTTATTCCTCGGCCCATGCTCTCAAAATGCAAAAGTGCATCATCTAGACTCACCCAGAGTTAGCAATAAAAACTATTCTCAAGAAAAAAATGGGATTTCGCTGCAGTCAAAGGGGAAAAAATTATATATCTAGTTAAAAAAAACAGTCCTGTTGCATTTTGGTACTTTTTTCAACAAACAACAGCCACCACCACCACCCACACACGCTACCCATTATTGTACTCAATACTATCCAAAAACAACTTGACATCTTTTGGTTCGGTGTCCTTCAAACTGTTTGTTTCCTATACACGAAGGAAGCTTTTTTTATTGTGTATTGTGCTCGTTCATTCATTAAAAAGGCAACCACCACCAGCACAAAGAGGTTCGGTAGGGGTGGTTCTCCTGCTCGAGACGCCACCAGCTCAAGAAATGTCAATTAAACACATTCAGCCAGCAGATAATTGAAAAGAGGGCACATCACCTTTTTTCCCTATTACCTTTATAGGAACATTATATATTTTTGCTTAAATATGGGCTCCACTCTGAGAGCAGAGGGTGACGGAAAAATGAAGCATGTCCATTTTTATTATTTCTAATATTTTACAAAATCTACGTTTGCTTTTATTTTTTGTGAAGCGCAGGCGGAAAATGATCTATAAAGAAATTAAGATGAGTTTCTGATACATTCTGAGTTTTCTAGCAGGGCTACTGAAGTACAAAGCACACCTTCCCACACTACTTTTCCAAGCAGTAATTTAAGTCAAGCGATGGCTCATCTTTAATCATTATTATTATACCAACCCTTCTTTAGTACATATTTTTTTTATCAGAGCATCAACGATAGGGTTTTTAGACGTTTTAGTGCCACTTGGAAACTGCACTTCATCACATTCAGTGTGATGAGTGCACTAATGCATGCAAAAGTACAAGGAAGTGCACTGGGCAACACCTGCACGAAGAAATCTTGCAGTGTCGTAAAAGTATTTTCAAGGCAAAAGCTCTCTAAACTTGTCTTGTTTGTTTGAAAGCGAGTGATTAATTACCATAATATTAGAGGTGCACAGAGCTGTTTCCCTCCCACTCATAACTGTACTCCCGCTCCCTAAGCAAACATGTGGCGTAAAAATAAAGAGGAGGAAAATGGCAAACTATAATTGAAAATAAAAATAGCTAGGCTGCTACTCTATTGCAACTTTATTTTTTTGCTCACCTTTGATGACTAATAATAATAGTATTGGAAGCTGTCTACAAGATTGGAGGTGAGCTGGTTGGTGTGGCTATGGCTGCTCTTCGAAAATATTGAAATCACGGCTGCTTAAATACTTTAGTCACCCACGCGTCCCTTGTTCGCTACCTGACACGATGACAAAACAGTTTTTTGATTTTTTGAGAAAACTTTTCAAGAAAAAATATTTTTTTAGTGCATTAGTCACCAGTTAGAGTAAAGGTCATTACATTCGACATTCTATTAAATATATTTTTTTCTGTTAACCGCACACGTCGTACTTTATTTTTCAACTGCTAAATGATGCGAAGCGCAAGCTTGCCACTAGCAACATTTCTAACCGTCCTTATCACGTTTTAGCTAGGAGCAGTTGCCATGAAATAATTTTGGGGAATTGGAGAAAGGTGACTTCTTTTACGTATCTCCCGAGACCGTTTATTTACACCATAGGACTATGTGGAACAGCAACCGTATAAGAGAGATTTATGTGTTTAAAATTGCGATAAAAAGGATAGACAAGCATTGGGTCGGCCGGTCGCGGAGTATTGCAAGCAGCAAGTTCATGAAGAAAAACTGTCTTGTTATAGCAGTTCCGTTCCGGATGAGTGAGTGACTGAAAGAGAGTGAGAGTGGCTTTTTTTCCTGCTTTTTTTCGCCTTCTTTTTTTTCTCACTATTTCCTTCCTCTTTTCCCCTCAAATATACTTCTGCTTGAGTTGCTGTGGGGAAAAAAAATCCTGCTCTAAGGACAGGCTCTCTCTCTAAAATCCTTGTTGCCTAAATATCTCAATATATGTGACGCAACAGAGCATAATCTTAATTTTATGAAAATGATATCAGACTTTGACACTGTTACCGTAACATTTAAGTTCGCTCAGTTTGAGATGACGGAATAATTCTCATTTTACTGTGGGCTCAACCTGGAAACGCGACATAGTTTCAAACATTTTGTAGCTGTCCCAATTTTTGTCAAAAATTGACGAAAGTCGGACATCCCAAAGTAATTATGAGTCATACGCTGCTTTTTTTTTTACTGCAGATGCATACCAAGGTAAATAGGTGCATAAAAAAGTGACGTAGTGTGTGCTTTTAGCAAGCCAACTTTCGCCTACTTGTAACAAATTCAACAATAGTCGTAGAAAGTGGGAGGGATAGTAGCTTGTCAAAAAGTGTCTAAAAATAAAGGCCGAATTGGAAGCTACGAAAATATTGCCATGCCACATAATTATTTTGTTTTTTCGGTACAGGTCGCTCTCACAACGAATCCTTTCACCTTTTTCAACTTGGGAAAGTGGCGTCTGAGGGAATCCGCATATTTGCTGAAACCGGAGCATCTGACGTCCTGGATGAGCTTTCACAAGGAGAGGGCGGCGTTTATGATGAATTCATTGCTCCAGCTGTACCAAAAGGGGTTGGAAAAGCGGAGGCTGAGTTTTTCGTCGATGGAAATCATTCAAGGGTAAACCCAACAAAAATCTAGAAAATGTAGAGAGCACATTCTAGAAATGTGCCACATTCATTAATAGTCTTTAAATAGGGGCAGTGTGGGCTTAAAAATATATATTGCTTGCACGGACCAAGGCTGAATTCATTAGTAAAATCAGGCAAACCCTATAATCAAACGATTTCTGGGAACGGGAGACTCGTTTTTAGTAGCGATAGCATGTTTCCCCAGGTATAAATTAGGAACGAGGATTAAGCCGTTTGCTGCTTCGTTACTCCCCTCTACTTCGACCCATTTCCACCCTTGCTACTTGTTGAGAACTAAAAGTCAGCCTAAATTAGACTTTACGCAGCTGACGACCATTTGGCTGGTGTGGGTGTTCAATAAATGTCGGCTTGTATGGGTACAATAACTCATTTAGCTGGTAATAATGGGGAATTCAGCGGCTCATTTAGGCAAGCTAAAGGTCCGAGAGGGTGCTCATTTTTTTGGGCTGTGCACTTCGGTGAAAATCGAACATGCAGAGGCTTCATGCAATAACGCTGTAATTCTTCATTGTTTACTTTTGGCATCGCTCTTCTCTCTTAAAAGAGTAATTTGAGTGGAATTGGTTGAACTTGAACTATAATGGTGACCTCAATCTCTGAGGAGAGGGACACACAGGGTATTACAAGCTAGTGTGAGAGGTGAGGGAGGAAAAGGCATTGATTTTTTTTCTTTTTCTAGTCACGCATTCATCCTAAGCCAGCATACATTTTACATTATGTAATATGTTCCGAGTTTGGTGCGTCGCCCACGATCTTTGGTCACAATCACGTTATGTACATCGCCTTTGCACGCCGCTCACTAAAAAAATTACCCATTTAAATGCCCTCTTCACTTTCCTATAGCAAAAAAAAATTGTAATTAGAGCTTGCAAGCAGGAGGTCCAGGATTTATAAAAGGAACTGTTTTTGACTAAACCATTTGCAGGTATCCTTAATTTCTCGCGTTGTACCATCCCCGGACTGGTTTATTGGAATTGATAGCTTCAACTTATGTTCCAATGGACGATGGATTGACACTGTAACGATTGAGGTAGTTGGATGGAATTCATGAAATAATTTTGAATTTAAGCAGCCGACTCACCAAAAAAAATTAAAATCATTCTGTTTTTTTCTTCAGGTGGATCCCTTGGATGCTGGCACGGACTCTGGTAAGTAAGGAATTGTCAGGATTATCATTTTTGAGCTCTTCACTTTAGATGAGAACTCAAGTGAATGATGGATCATGTCATAAAATCAATGAGAAAGCGGACTAACATAGCATATCCTTCTTTTTTTTGCTTTTTAACACAAAAAAATACCACAGGACTTACATTCACTTCCCCGAATTGGGCCACAGAACCGAGGGCTGAAGTGAAGCGTCTTACAGCTCGTCAGCCGAACCACCCCGCATCATCGTTCTACTACACTGACAGAGAAACATTACCACCAATTGCATCTTTTCAATTCCTCAAGGTAACTTTGCCTACCACTTTCTCACTCTCTCATCAATTGCAGGAAAAGGATTACTCTTGTCACATTCTAACCACATTCTCTTTATGTCTTTCGGTCGGCAAATTTTTTCCCATTACAAACTCCCTCCCAAGAGAGAAATCGACTGAGAACAAAGCTAGCGAGAGAATGGGCCGTTTTCTTACGTCGAGATATAAAAAGTGCTCTTAACTACTCCTACTAAAAAAGACACTCCGGCGGACTAAAAAAAACTTTTGTCACTTTTTCCAAAATATTAAATTTTGATTTCCACATTTATTTGCTCAGTCATTTTGCCCCAGCAAAATCATTTTTTTGCAGAAGAATGTTCTTTTTTCGGTCAAGTGCATTAGAGCGACGTGCCCGATATGCTTTGCAAGCCAAAAAAGAAAAGAGCGGCTGTGATACGATGATAAATGCAGTTTCCCACCAGAGAGCCACAATAAAAATATTTCATGGTTTTCCCTCCTTTGTCATACGTGCCTCGCCACTCGTCCTCTTTCCTAAAATAAATCCAATTCAAGGACATAGAGAACAGTTCAACGAGGCGTTTTTGTGCAAATCTTTAATTCGCAATTATATAATTTATAAGGGCTCTCGTGTGGCTTTGCATATATGCTCCGACGGAGACATCTGAAGAGCGGCTCACTCCTCACCCAACTACTCTAAATCTTTTGTTTTGAAAATATGTTTAGGTGAAAGAGTACGAGCTTAGTGAGGTTTTCCATCATCCTGAGCAGGAAATCTCAAATAATGATGTATTGGAGCCGAACGCCCGTCCGCAAGAAACTAATTTAAAAAGTGCATCAGCATTTTCGTCAATGTCAAAACCGGCAGTTGAAGTAGACCGAAGTAATGACGTTATTGATTACGTTCCATATGCCGAGAAAAAGAGGAAGGACATTACAGGAGAGAAGAAAAAGAAACTGAAGAAAATTCGTAAGAGAAATTGTTATTATTATGCTGATAGTCTTTTTTGCCAAGTTTCCACAACTTTTTTTTGCCCAATTTCTCATTTTTCAACGTCTCGCCATGCACCCCTCAATATTTTGAGTGATTTTCGGTGGAATGTCAATTCACGCGGAAGCCTCACGTATATATACCTCCTGCACTCTGCAAATTGCACAAATGCACTATGCATGATAACGACTTCAGCTCTCCTCAAGAAAATTGCTTCTATACTGCTTTTATTATTTTTTTACTTCAGGTCCACCACGCGACTGCATCGTGTCGGAGTGGTCACCCTGGACTCCATGCAGTAAAACTTGTGGTCTTGGTGAAATGACTCGATCGCGAACTGTACTCATGCACGCCCGTCGCGGTGGCCGTCCCTGTCCCCCTCTCAAAGAAGCAACTTGGTGCGGATCTGCGAGAAGTTGTGGCAGACACTACTTCAACTGGGGCTAAAAACCCGAAAAACTATTTATTTGCTATATAGTAGTTGTCCACATTTTTTTGCTACTTTATTGTTTTACTAGAAATATTTCAGTTATTGTAGTCTCTTTTTAGAGTGGGTAGCGTGTGATCATATGATGCCGTAGAGAATCTGTAATATGTATAATGTAATGCTATGCAAACTGTGAGTTTTTTTGACTGCATGTCTTTCCAGCCAACTAAAAATGATTATTTGTAATTAAGCCGTAGAACTTGTAGTGATAGGTGACGGTAGCAATTTTTAGCAGCGGGGCAGTTTGCAGCGAGTGAAAGCAAGTAGGTGATATGAAACTCATCATTGATATGGATTATTTTAGAGTGGTTAGGACTATCTCTCTCTCTCTCTTTCTCTCTTTTTTTTCTTTAATATTTTTTTTTCTAGAAATACTTTTTACTTTTAGAATGTCGTTAAAATACTGCCTAAACGGTCACTGTCACGAGTTGAGTTCAACATGCAATAGAGGCTATTTACTCATTTTAATACTTAAGACACGACTACTGCCATCTTATATTTGTGACGTCTTTCGAGTTCTAATGTCTTCAAGTGTATAGTCTTCCCTTTTTAAAAAAAAATGTAATTCTAACCGGTCCTTTTCACTACAGTTGCTAGTTTAAAGTGGGATACTTTGGTATTACTAGAGATATATATTGCCTTTCATAATTATTTTTAAGGAATTAGCGGTTGTGAGCAGTAATATGTAAGTGCGACGGAAGTTCACCAGGAGAATGTGGGGGTTGTGAGTGTGCCAGGCGTATAAATGAACTATTAAAAAACCGTTGAAATTATTTGATATTATTATTATTATTATCATTATTATCATTATAATTATTATTTTAATTGACCGTATGAATACACACATATATTATATTATGGTATTCTGCATTTATATTTAAAATAAATAATAAAAGAGTGACATTTATTGCATATACCTGAAGAAGCTACAACAGAAAGTACAATATTATTTATATTTATCTACATGATTGGCAGTGAAAATACATAGTCGTTTAATACAGTTTTTCCTATCATAATTTTTTTTTTCAATTTGGCACTCGTCTCAAGTGATACACGAAGAGGACGTGGGCCGTAAAGAGCAAAAAAAAACATTTTGATATTTGAAAGCAACATTTTTTTTTGTTCAAATATTTACACATTTAATCATCCTCCGAATGAGAAACAACAGTTTTGTTATAATTGGAATGGTTGTGACATGCTCATGTAAATATATAAATTGAGTGATTCTTACTACTGCAAAAAATATGACTTTGAACAATACTTTTTTTAATCATTGGTTGGTACACTATATAAATAAGAAGTTACAAAAGAGGAAATTTACAAGTATTTTTTACGCAAATTTACGGGGCGAAAAGCTACAAGCTACAAGCTCTGCAAAGGAAAAAAATAATTTACTTTTTTTTCTACCTATAATAAATTAGGTGCGATCAATTCACCAATCAAAGTAATTTAGACGACAGTCCCTGGCAGAGTTGCAGAGTCTCTTGTCTGTTAGTGCGGGGCACGTTGCGCCTCCATTCCTGGACGGACTTGTTACGTAGCGATGTCTGTACTGCTCTCCAAAGCCACACAGAGCGGAACATTCTGACCACTCACTCCATTCCGATACTTGACAGTCCCGATTAACTTTTTTGTGGTAGGGTGCTTTGCAAACGAAAAAAAAACAGAGCTAGTACGAGCAAATTTATTTTGGCCTAGTGAGCAGGCTATAATCTAGCTCTAGCTGGACAGCGCAAAAAAAAAGAAAGGAAAAGAGGAGAAAAACTTTACCTTTCATTTTTCTAGATCGCTTCTTCTTTAACTTCCTAAGAGTCATGTCCTCCACATCTTTTGGATCACTGATCTCATTTAATTCATTCCCAATGTCATTACTGTCAATGTCGTCTGAGAAAAGATGATGGTGGTGGTGGTGGTGATGGAGGAGGGGATCACTGTTGCTACTTGTAGGAGCGAAAGTTGAGCCCAAAGAGTTTCCCTCATCATTGATGCTGTAGGTTCCCCACTGAGACAGAGAGTACTCTTTCATCTATCAACAATGATGGAATGAGACTAGTATAGAATCTCCATGTAAACTCTCTTGTCATCATCATCATCATCCGATTAACTTTCCCGAACACGGAGAAGTGAAATCAAATACGAGTGAGCAAGAAAAAGTTTGCTTTCTCTTTGAGCAGAGCAATAAAAAAAATCGCAAAAAAATATTTTTTTTTCGCTTCTCCCCAAAGTATGCAATACGCTCCCTTCCTTCATCTAAATTACTACAATGCAATAATCAATCCCGTTGTGTGTTTAGCGGTATATAGCGATAAATAAATGAAAAACTAAAAGGTTCACCTTTAAAATAGTGAAGGTTGCGATAGGCTTGTCTTTTAGTCTATCATCAGGATACTGGAAGGAATGGGCCGGATGTAGTGTACTAAGATGGATTTGATAGATCGGCATTTGTGGATCTTGTGCCCAATTCGGGGATGAAAACGTGAAACCTTAGGAAGGGAGAAAGAAATGATCACCACACGTAAACAATTCAATTAGGTTAGTCTTTCCTGCTACGCTCGATCTCCTATTTGCTTCTTCCCGTCAGCACAGGGATGTTTGGCAATGTTTATACATTGTCAATTTTCAAAGTAATACGCCGGTAGTAATAATCATCCTGTTTTCCTATTTTATTATTACATTACAGGAAACAGGATGGAAGATGGAATATGAGATGAAAATCGGATACACAACGACATTTCATCATCGTGTTCCTCTTGGCTCAAAAAAAGTTTTTTTTAAAGATTAGTTTATAGTTTTGCTGTCGTAATCGAAACTTTATACTTGAGTGGAAACTAACCCGAGTCAGTTCCAGCGTCTATGGGCTCCACCTAGATAAAAATCAATCAAAAAAATCTTATCTCATCTCCCAAAAAAATATTGAGTTATAAAATGAAGAAATTGGATATGGCTGTGTGCGACAATGGGTTATATTTTAATAAGAAGATGGAATTTGAATTTTGATCAAGTTATTATTACATCAACTGCAATGTTCTCAATCCACTGTTGATTCAGGCATAGATTGAGGCTATCAATTCCCACGAACCAATCCGGAGATGGCACGATGCGAGACAGTAATGATACCTGAATTCGCAGAAATTTTAGAAGCAAGATTTTAGAAATCTGCCTGGGACAATAGTAGCAGCACAGTTCACAGCCATATTATATTACCATGGTGTGATTTCCGTCGACAAAGAACTGTGTCTCACTTTCCCCAACACCGGCAGTGATAGGGAGAGCATTGAACGCATCCAGCACACCGTCGTTTCCCTGCGATGCCTCATCCAGCACATCAGCGGATGATGTTTCCGCAAACTTTTTCAGCCCTTGAGACGCCATCCCACCTATTCTATACAGGGAGAATGAAGGGTCGTGCGTCCTCCCTAAAAATATAATTTAGTTTTTAGAAAGTTTCCATTTTTGAAGTGGTAGGAGGAGGCATATGAATTGTTTTTATTTTTTTTTTAAAGTTTTGTTTAAAGAGCTTTTTTTTAGCTTTTTGACACCTACCCACAAGCTTCGACCACTGAGCCGGTGGCCGAAATTCGGGGTAATGTTTAGGAAAGAGTTCTCTTGACCAGTGCGTTTTCATTGTCACGTGGTAAGCCACCAGTCTCTCTTGCGAGCACTGCGATTCCACTTCCAGCACGCTACACAACAAAACTAGCAAGACAACGATGATATTCCCGATGAAGCCACAACCGGTCATAGAAGATGTTGCGAAACGGACGAACTGTGTTCCTCTCATTGCTGTAAATCTGCTGTTGCGAACAGACTAACAACCGACTTGTTTGACAATCTTCTGTTGAGAAAAAGAAAAAGAAGAAAAAAAAGAACTCACTTTGTTTTCTTGTTTTCTTTCAATTTCAAGAAAAATATTTCTTTTTCAGAAAGAAAGATGGCAAAGAAACTAAAGTGAAGTCCCTAATCACGTGTACAATATATTGGAACTGATCTGAGATTTTCTTCACATTCTCCTTCTTATATTAGCGAGAAAATCTATTTTTTCTGTTTGTGTAGGTAGCCTATGCATACTGATAGTTTGTAGTAAGCAGTAGTAAATGCTATTGATACATCTAATATACGGCTAGTGGCTTGGATTGTGGGCGAGAGCTCTTCTTATAACCCTTTTTCATTATTACAAATATATCATCGCGCATTTTTTTTTCTTTTAGAATGACGATGACGAGGATGCTGATGATGAAGCCGAATATTAGCGCTGCTCAAAATTGGCTAACTGCTAGAGAATAAAAAAATATATATATAAATATATCAAGACACTTTTGTACAGCACTGGTGACGGTGGTGGTGACGACGGGTATGGTAAGATGAGCTTTAAGTTGTCACATTCCCTGATATTATTTTGGACTCAATGGGCATGGACATATATATCACCATACAAACATTTATCATAATGATAATGTCTTTGTAGATAATCATCTTAATCATTGCGATGACGATTGCGCTGATAGAAAAAACATAAAGGAAAATATCACACATACGCACATGAGGAAACGAGTCTGCTACGGTGTACGGTTAAGGTCTCTTTTTATGCTCTTCCCAATTTCCAAACATGAACTTATGTTCTCGCAGATATTACTTCTGGTTTCTTGCCGAGATTTCCGAATGCGAGCAGACTGAGCACAGACTTTTTTTTGAAAAAAAAAATATTTGTTTGGCAATGACAATGGTAAACAAAAGAGAGCTCTAGGTGAGTACGAGTAACAACGCTCACGCAGCTAGAAGTCTGAGTAGGGGCAATGTGAAACTTGACAAGTAAGAAGAAGAAGGAGCAAAAAAAAGTAGTGAGGTACAGTCCAGAAGAGTCTGTACAAATTGTCAGACATTTGGATGTACACGGTGAATGAAAAAGTACAAGTTGTCAAACGCGATATGTCCAATTTTGATCATGATGATCAGCATTTGTTAGAGATCAACAACATGATACTATCAATTAGAGACAGAAATAGCAATGTACTGTTAATTGTCGTCGTGGGTGACTTTGTCCAATATTAATAAGTACAAAAGTAAATCTGAGGAAATAAATAATGAGGAGGTAGAGTTGAGAAGACTCTAGCTGCACTTGACAGGTGTGCATAGTCACGAAATTGTCCTACGCATAATGAGCGCACAATCAGCTATCTTTCAACGGACATAGACTCTCTCTCTCTCCCTTTCTACTTATGTAGGACTGGTGGACAGGTATTTTTTTTCTAATGATAAATTTAATTTATAAATTTTTTAATTTCTAGCAGAGGAGAGGCTTGAGGAGGTAGAAAAACTCGACTGGTCGTCAACTACCTGGCTGCCATATCACTGCCATTTGTTCCCGTCTCGTTAGTTCCTACAGTATCACTTGTGCGAAGCTTATTATAATAATAAATTATCCCATCTCAGTTGGTCCTAAATGTTCCTGAGATAAGATCATTTCAAAGCATATGTAGGTGCATGTAGTATTTGCAGTTGGGTTGCATGGTCTCGGCCAACATTAGAGCGAAAAAAAAATTACGTGCGCTCAAGGACTCCTCATCCATGAAAGGCTTGTCTGAAGCGGCTTATTCCCGGTTCTTGACCTTCTCAATCCTTTGATACAATCATCTTATCGTGTTTTGCACAAGTACACGGCAGTGTGCACGAATGCGTCTTTGCCTAATTAAATAGTCTGCGATAACTATCTCCCACAACGGAGCGCGATTATTGGTAAATTATTCCAGGAAAATTTGCATTAGAGCAAGTTTTATAAAGTGCTTCCCTTCCCTGTGTGCAAAAGATAAACATCAACATCAACTCTTTGCAGGCGGTACTACCACTCGCTCAACCTGCCTCTTTGCAAAAGGAGAAACAAGGTTGAGATTTCGTGAACGTGAAAATGAGTTAGAGCCGGAATTTGACGCAAAACCAAAAGGCTCGTTATGTAATGAAGTTGTGCGCGGCGAGATAATACTCAGAATTAGTGCACGGGCCCCACGCACCAGCGATTCAGGTTAGCTTGCTTCAGGGTCAAAAATCAGCAGTTTATGAGTTCCCACTTTTTGTGGCAGAAAAATCGAAAAGTGTGCTAACTGCAACTCTATTCCACCCATTTTTTTATTAAAAAATTCACTTTTTTTAGCTCCTTTTTGAATGCAGTAATGTGGCCATTAATGGCGCGTACAGGTGATGCTTTAGAGCATTCTGACACTACACCTCGTCTCATAATAACAGAACCGTCCAAATATTTCATGTGGACACAATGTGAGCAAGGAAGGGTGTTTTTTCTCTTCTTGTCAACCGTGCCGAGATTCTTACCTAAAATGTGAGCGTGCAAAAGCTTGCTGCTAAAAAATGCTGCCGGCTTCGTCCAATTTTTCATATATGGCCTTGCCAGATTCAGCTATTTGGGAACAGTTGCCACCGTTTCATGCGAGTATCATGTTATGCAGAAAAAAAAGTTATCTTTTCTTACCAAATATGTCTTTGTTTTTTTACGTTTATCTAATCCGTTACGTTGCTCACTGAGAGTTGAGGAAGTTTTTCTTTCGACAGACAATGCAGGAGACACTAATAATGCAGCAGCGATGTAGTGCTGTGTAAATAGATTGCGCAAAATGGAGATGTGAGGAGCCAGGCTGGTTGCTGGGTTTCGAAAATATACGACCCTACTCATCCATGCATTTCCTACATTGCCCCTAAGCCAAGCCTGCAGACTGACACATGGCTGTAGTCTCTTTCACGGACAGTTATGTGCATGACTCCACCACTTCTAATAATAAAAAGTGAAATTCCTCCCCTCCCTCCATTCTTAATGGCATGCAAGGATGAATTTTAAGTTGGCATTAATTTTAGTTCGAGTGGGAACGCCAAGCCACAATTTTAGAATGGCAGCGATGAGCCAGCGCGTAAAAAATTCGTGGGATATTGAACTGGAACAGTGAACTATTTTTGCAACACTCTGCTCTAGCCACAGTCACAGGTTAAAAGCGAGAGAAAACACCTTTCCGTACTTACCACTTCTTCTCTTTGGTAGCCGTTTTAATCGCTTCCCAGAAAAATGTGTGCCACAGAACTGCTTCAACCTCACTCCCTCTTCTTCACTACACAATTATGAGTCGGATCCGCCTGGTCTATTTCCTTTCTCCCCCTACACAATCACACAAAAAATTTTTTCGCAAGTTCTTCTGCTGACGTTCGTTCCAATGCGTGAAGAAAACCAATATTCGCTGCTAGGATCTCCCCTTCACTTTCAAATCGACTAAAAAAGTTTTATTGCCCTATCGTCACAAATTATTATCATGGTAGGAAGAAGGAACATGAGCGATTAGAAATGGCTAGAGTATTTGTAAATGTTTATATGCTACAACTCTAAAAAAAGCTTTCCGATGGGAGAACAAAAATGCAATCCGATTATGCAAGAGTGTGACAACTTACTACTGTCAATTTATGAGCAATTTACACTTTAAACTTTCGAAAAAAAAGTTATAAGTTAAAAAGTTATTTTTCATGAGACTCCAAGACCTACTTAATTTCTAATTCATTACCATCTTGCTTGACGACGTGACACTTTTGTATGACAAGTTGCATATTAAGATCAGTTAAATCAGACGAGATTTGGTGATATGGCCATTAACGTTGGCAGCGTTTTCTAGGGTTCTAGGACGATTTTTACGCGGACTACAGCCTCGCTCTAGTGGCATGTGACTTTAAAGGAAGAAGAGCTCAGCATCAAGAGAGCATCTTAATGAGATTGTCGTTGAGCCAATAAATCAGCAATAATTACAGGTTGATAAGTAGCATAAGTACACTGACACTTACTGACTTACGCTTACTTAGCGCTGACATGAGAGCTCTCGTAGGCAGTTTTCTCAGAGGACAATTGTCCAAGATCCCTCCTGTCCGGGCACCTCATACAGCCCATCATCAATATGTCTTTCATTGTGAATGAGTGCGAGAGCTGAACCACTCCTTTCTGTCCTCACCACCTCAATTCTCGCAAAGTGTTGGAAATAGTGCTATAAAAAATATGGCTGGTAGCTGACGACGAGTGTATAAATATGCGCCTCATTTTTACAGTGGCAGTCTCTCGTGCAATAAATCATTTTATGGTGTTGACGAATTAATAATAATTTCATTTTGGACCTTTACCTGATTCGACAAAAGAGGCTATCTTATATTTAAAGTAGTCATTAAACAAGTACAAAGTAGACAAGTAACTCTAACAGGATTTCGCCAGTAGTGAGAAGCTGATACAGTTAACAGAGAATAAAGTTTATTAGTTATTATTAAAGTTAAAGAGAGGAGGGGGAAATATAAGAAAAGTTTCCTTATTCGACTAGCTAGTCGAGAAACACGTTGAGTTTGAGGATGGCCCGGTCATTCCACACGTAGTCTCGAGTTTTAATCACGGAGTGTGGAATTCCAAGCCCTACGCATTCAGGATTGTCCCCAAAGACTGGTTTCGCCCAGTTACTGCCTGAGCAGAGCTCCTTCGGATCCCACATCCGTGACTTCAAGTCTTGCTGCCTTTGCGAGGAGTCATTCTGGTCGAGAACGGAGAGCCTCATTTTGAGTGTGAATGGCCAGTTTAGAGTATTCGTCATGCTCTCCTTTAGTGATCCCCACGTGGAGGAACATTGTCGTTGCGTTTTTACTGGAGAGGGAATACCTCGGAACCATTTTGATGTACATGCGGTACCCACGTTGGTAAATGTAGAAGCTGTTGGAGCGCAGCGCCCGATGCTGATTCCAGTTGTTTAGCTTATACGACATCCCCGTCACAATCCAGTAGTAGGTAAACACCCGTTTCCCGTTCTCGTAGTAGACAGTGCTATTGTACGAAGTGATTTCCGTCGACCTCGGCCCAACCCGGCTGCTCTTGTAGTCTGAGGTGCCGACGGAACCCACACCGCCACCCGTTCCACTTACAACGCTTCCATCATCACTGTTACCATTTAGCGTCCTGTAGCTGTAGCTGTCATCGTCTTCGTCTTCATCCACTAAATCCTGCGCCCTGTGAGGTATCGCAGGCACATACGCCGGTGAGTAACTATTTGAGTCGTCAATCACAGTCGATCCGCTTCCCTCAGTTTTCCTGATTCCAGCCAAAACGCTCATTGTCCTCCTCTGATTTCTCTTCATCTCTTGGTCTTGCTCCACCAGCTTGTCCTCCAAACTCAACAGCATCGACTTCAAAACATTGAGTTGGTCCCCTAGCTGTGTCTCAAGGTTATGGAACCGGTCCTCAATCTCCGCTGTCGCAGTGCAAAATCCATTAAACCCAGCACCACTTCAACTAACCCAGCCTTAACCTTATGAACTTACCAGGATTGCAAATTCCTTTTAAAACTCGCGCCGCCGTCGCCTGGGCAGTGGCAACTAACTGCTTGCTCGTAATTTTACATGTTGACACCTGAATGTCCGTTCCCTCACCGGTGTCCTGGGCGTTCCGAATAAACTCGTCGATCTGGCCTTCAAACCACTGAGTATTCCGTGGCTGTTGCGTTACATTTGTCGAGTAGGACACCCCCAAAGAGCAAAGGAGTAATAGCACAGCGCTACGAAAAGAATACATGGTTAATGCAGTATCTCTCGTCCACTTTCTTTTCACTTTGTGGGGAAGGGACTGGACTTTGGTGAAATTCGCTTCTACAACTTTTCCATGACTTTGTAGGAATGGGAGCAAAGCAGCACTTGACGAGGAAAGAACTTGAATCCGAGTCAGCCGCAACTTATTTATTTCCTTAGATAAACACATTGCGTCATCATCCTTCAACATAATGCATAATGACTATTTACCCTGGGACGAATAAACTCTTTGTAAGGCGTTGCCACAAGTATGCAAGAGGGAAGCTCTGCTTATACCACTAATTTACGATCATTTCTTTTTTTTTCGCTTATCTCCTTTTCAACACATCAACACTTTTACGACTAGATTCATCACATCTCTGGGGTCATGTTCTGTAGGGCACAAGTGTGTGTTGACAGGAAAGAACCTTTGTCACACAGCGTTTCTCTGCCACCTAATGCCCCAAACATTCCCAGATCATAATTGTTTTCCTAATCCCAGCTCAAAAGCTGCAAAATCCCATGTACTACTTTAAGCACCAGTTGGAGAAAATCTCTATCCTTTATACTGCATCTCGGTCATGACGAGAGAGATTACATTTATAACAGGGGAAGTGACATCCAGTATCGTGATCTTTAATCCGATTGACCAAATATTGAGCAAGTTCAAGAACCTACCCGTGTCTCTATGTATATATGCTTATTTATAAGTTCAGCGGAAAACCACTTGTTTGCGTAGCAATATATATAAAAATCCTCGTAAAAAAAATCTCCAGTCTCGTCACGCTAATAAATTCATCAGTTTAACATTCAGTCAGTAGTTTTTAATGCCAGCAAAAATCAAGGAAGTTGCAAGCTGCCATGAAGGATGCTGAGAAGATGCTACCTACGCTGGAATTTACATATTAAAACGGAGCTCCCATCTTTTGAATGCGCATTATTCCTTCCTCACACACTCTTCTTCCTGCTTCCACCACCAACATGTCTTTTAGATTTTCTTAGATTGTGCTTTATTTTGCCTTTGAGTCTATTAGCAGCGAGTGGATGCTGCTGGGGATATGTACATATACCTAATCTGTGGATGGATGCGAAGAGGTATGACCCAATTTCACAAAGGTCATTTATTCGTGTCGTGGTCAAACAGCATTGTACACTATAACGAGCGCTTTTTTAAAGGATGACCCCCAGCTGACCTTTTCACAGCCACATTTCATTGACCAGAACGAGTTGATAAGTGGAAATGTTAAAAATGATAATTGCACGCTGAGGTCAGACTCCATAAAAAAGATATGTCCCTTTTTCTTTGAATCTGCATCCGTAAATTGCTTCCTAATTGCTAATCATCCAGACAAAATTGTTCGTCAGAAGGAGATGTTTACGTAGCTATTAAATCAAAAAATATATGCGCGATTCTGTCTAACTAGTCCAACAAAGTTTTTATTGAGTTTATCCCTAATTTTCTTTTTTTGTTACATGGGAAATATGAGAGTGGATAATTCCTGGAAATGAGAGAAGTGACAGATTAGCACACTAAATTAGGTAGCATAGCATCCGAAGAAAAAATGAAGTATGCGAGGAAGGAGAGGACTTGAACGCAGTTTTTCACTCCAAGGCCTCTGCAAAAAAAAACTTTTTTTTAACTTTCCCTTTTACATACTACACCTACCTCCGCTCTGTATTTTGGGCAAGAGAGGGAAAGTGGAGTAGGAAACAAAGTAGGTGCACTCACTGACATTGTTATGGAATTACAGTGAGAGTGAAGGAGAGAGTGATAGGATGAAGAAACCCTCTATTACTGCTCTTTCTCCAGCAGTACTTCTACAACCAGTTTCTATTACGTGATACAATCTACCATGTCCACACTTCTGGCTTTCTAACCTCCTCGCTCTGTAACAGTGCTCTTATCTTTATGTGGAGCATCTCGTACATTTTTTGTCTAACCAGCATAATTATGTCTATTAGTTAGTCAGATATAAAATATAATAATTTATCCAATAAATATTATGTGTTTATTTTTTTTATTTAAATTTCATTTTAAAAAACTGGAAAAAAAGCAAGAGAACAGTTAACTAAATTTCCAATTATTTTTGGGGAATGGCTTTTGAGAGAACCCACGCATGTACATGCTCCTTCTGCCTTTCCCTGTTCTCTCCTCTCTCTCTCTCTCTCTCCGTCTTTCCCTTTCAGAGAGATTACCACTAAAATAGAAAGCAAATCGTACACTCGTAGTAAAAGTATCGATCGGACTTCATGCGCGAAGCATTTGCGCCCTGCTTTTCCTATATATTCCCCTACTACTTTCCCATATCTCATATAGCCTGAAATAGTTGGGGATACATGCATAAATGTTTTCCGCTGGTATCTTTTGCAGCTCGTATCGTTTCCAGTATAAACTAAACCACACGAGGAGTACTTTATCGAGATTAACTTACCAAATAATATACATAAATATAATGTTAGAACAATAGTACAAATGTCCTACCCACTCCTGCCACACTTAAACACAGCCCCTCTTCCTATGTAAGTGAGTACATTCTACTTTCTATTAGCAGCGGCAGCATTTCCAGTTATAATTACCGTTCCAATAAAAGTTTACGATGAATTAGTGCTCCGATAGGAGGGGAGGCTGTCCATCCGGCATTCATTTAAGGAAGTCGACAACGAGTGACAAGAAAATTTTTTTAAAAAAGGGGCTGCTACTTTCGAATTGTTTTTGTGTGCTGCTTTTTTTTAAATTCTGAATTTTGGATAAACTCTAAATAAAATAAACTTTAGTTTTGTGAGTGCTCCAGCAATTATTATAGTCTACTACTGCCAGTGCGTGTCAAACTGAGCACACTGTCAAACTGATTTAGTGATGGTAAGTACACCAATGTATTGGCATTTGACCTATTATCACAATTTTAGCACATGCATTAATGGCTTGGATATGGATTTAAAAAAAATTCGCTTGTGAGCTTCACAGAGCTAATAAGTTTAGAGCAGGAAGAGGATTTATAGTTAGAGTGAGCACAGCGCTGGCATGATAGCATTTTGGCACAGTGTCATAATTATAATCTGGTTGAGTGCTGAAAAGCAAGTTTTTGACATGAGAGCAGCTTCTCTTGTGAACTTAACGGTCAAGCCTGTTCTCACAGTTGGTGTCAAAAGGTTAATCCTGATAGCGGGAAGAAAGCTGAAGAGCCAAAAAGGACTAATGAAATGTTTAGAAAGGACTAACAAAAGCTGTTTATTTTTATTTCAGACTTCTTCTACTACAGTCACCATCACACTTTAAGCTACTTTACATTTAAATTGGCTTGCTGCTTTCTCACACTTCCTAAAAAAATTATCCAATGTGGTTTTGCGCATGCTAATACAGACGTCAGTTCATAATGTCGCAAGAGAAGCCGATGATCCATATCCAGGTAAGAGTGATTTAATTCAGTCTTGTACGCTTTTTAAGTAGTTTTGCGCGGTGCTGGGGAAAAAAAATTGCACATTGTGTTTGTATGAGGATGAGGATGTTGTAGTCCCTCATAAATTAGTGAGACCAACTTTCTGTTTGTGTGTTGGTTTTCAGAATGCTTCTAACCGCATGCTACGATCTCCAAGTCATGAGTCAATATCCACGGAAATTTCCCTTCTGTCCCTGTCCAGTTTGGGCCCCCTGGTTAGAATCCCGTCGCCAATCCCTGATACTCGTCACAGACTAACAGTCCCTGGATCCAGTGATGGGGGGACAAAGGGTCCCGACTTGTGGGCAGAGGAAGAGAACGATCTCATAAAGAACTTTGGGGCACTGTTCAAATTTCTAGGGCTCCCAAAGTCATTCTCAACATCCGACATAAATTCGTCCCTTCTTCACCGAGAGAATGGAAAGCCGCCGTTGCGGAGGTCAAACTCGGAAATGGATCTTTCCCAGGTTCGATGCAGTGATGTAATTTTTCGAACCCATTTTGGACCAACGTCTCGAAGTTGCTCCACTTGGGTTGCCATTGGTGATGCGTCCACGTCCCAGCTACCTTCTCCACAAGGTCGATCTCATCTTGCGCCAAATGGAGGGTCCTTCACTCCTGCTGATCTCATCAGATCCGTGAACAAAAAGATTCGACAACTGTACATCAGGAAAAGGCTGCTAGTTGCTTACCGCGCCCTCGAAAGATTGAGCCAGAATGACTTTGACTTGGAAAAGCTCCCCGTCGTCGTATCAATGAACTCAATCACTTGCCGAAATGACGTCCCCATCCCCATCCCCACAGCGGAACTCGACACACTCAAGTTACCAAGTAAGAAGAAACCGAGCAAGGTTGTTCCGCTAACGCTAAAAGACGTTGAGCGAGAAAGGGGTCGTCCACTCTCTAAGTTTGAGAGAAATATGATGATTTTTAACTGGCTCCACTCACTTGACGAGTCCTCTTACGATTCCCTTGAGTAAATATACAAGCACGCGTTTTGTATACTCCAAAAAGAAACTTTTTCTCGCGTTTTCTCTCTATGCATTTTACCCTCATAAGTACATACTGATTAAAAAACGAGTCCCACTACGTAATCACGATTAAAAAAGACTCCTAATAATTGCTCCTGCACTATCTCTCTCTATCTTTCTGAGCATTTATTATCTTTGCAATATTTTTCTATATCAGGCACACACCCTATGTTTGCTGCAAAAACCTACATGCCATAATTATTTCCACTTCCATATGCCGTCTTTACAAATATTTATGCCGGCTTCAAAACTTTTACGTCTAATTACAGGACGCATGATGATGATAATGTAAATACTATATATATATCATACCGCAACTTCCATTTCCACACCCTTAAACAAAACCATAAGGTATATATATCCATTACAGTATCGACACACTACACTTGCAATTAGTTCCGCTACTAAAAAAATGCCCGCTCTAAACCACACTAATTAGGAAAGTTTGTGATTTTGCAAATATAAGCAGAATATAGCAGAATATATAGATCTTCTCCTAAACATATAAAAAAAATAGTAAAAGTATGTTTGTAGTTTGTGGCGCTTTTAACAATTTAGCTTTACAATTTGAGGAATGTGAAAGCAGTATTATGATGACGTAGGGTTAGTACTTGCAAAAAATAATAATTCCTAATGTAGAAAGCTTGTTGTGCGGCGGAGCGCGGTGAGCAGTGAGCAGGAGAGGAGACCAGGCAGAGAGAGAGAGAGAAAGCTATCTTTTTTTGATATCTCGTGTCATTGCGAATCACAGAATTGCGAAACCGGGGCAATGTGGGCATTTGCCAGCTAACTATCCAAATGACATATCATTCCAGAGGCTATTGTTCATTTGAAGGCATTTGAAAGATGATTTCTTCCGAGTGACACTCTTTTTTTTCTGTGTGAGGGCTGACTTGCTTTTTTAATATCGGGCCTTTTGAGATCACGCATAGCTGGACTATTACAATAGCTACAATGATTTTTTTGCTAGTAATTAGAGTGCGCTATGTACAGTTTGCCAAAAAAAAAAAATTTGAAAAAAATTTGGTTTTTGATTACTTCAGTTTTTATCAGTTAGACTGTATACTACTCGATTCGGGACCAACAAATGATCTCTCTCTCTCAACTTTATAAATTCTCCCAGAAAACTCAACCTCAAAATAATTGCGCGAAATTTTCTTGTTTCAATTCCAGTGCTGGTTAAAAATATAAGGTTGCCGCCCGAGGAGAGTAAAAAAAAGTAGAAAAAAGTGCACCGCACACACAAGTAAATAGAGCATACATATATATAGTAGCACATTAGTTAATTCAGATTTTATCTTGCTTGACACTGTACATATTATCCAGCATTCAGACTCACGACGATAGCGGAATATATCTCGACAGGGATTAATAGTGGAGCTGCGATAGAAAAAAAGTAAGTGTAGTGCAACTAAATTTACTCAGCGTCACATTTTCGGAAAAAAATGTTCTGTTTTCGTTTCTGTACAAGATGTGCGTGTCATATGAAGCAAAAATGGAGTAGATAAGAACTGATTCGTCTATCCAACAAGAGGCCAACAATTTTGGGTGATTTACATAACATGATACATTAAGCATTTGATATGAATTTACAACTCTTAACTAGATATGTTTTTAGATGAGCACTGAATTGCACATTTACTAAGCACCAGTTACATATATACTTGTAAAAAAAATGCTTTTCTCTCCATCTCATAATAGGAGTAGTAGGTAGAAATAATAAAAAATATCTGTACTTATAGCTTCCAGCTTGTACATAACATAAAAAACATTTTTGAGTAGATAAATTTTTGGAGGGAATAGGAATACATATTACAATCAAAGAAAAAGTGTGAGACTCTCTAAATCTGTCACACTGATTAAATCGAATGGGTAAATGTAATAATAATTGAAGCTATTTACTACTGATAGAGATTTTTTGCTTTTTTAGAGTGGCTGTAAAACTGCTTTAAAAATCCTGTAAGTGTAAAGTGTAAAATTGGAAGTTACTATGGATACAGTATATAATAGTTTGGAAAAGAAGTAAATTTTTTCATCCCCTTTTTTCTCACCTTTTTGCAATTCCTCGCCAGTTTCCTTGATGAGAGGAAAGGACTGAGTACTAAAAAA
>JAHZND010005142.1:0-11724 GCA_027744115.1 Acrocyrtus sp. NNG-2020 | reverse complement strand
CAACCGATGCTAGTTTTGGGGGAAACAGCGAAACAACCAATATCTCTAACAGTGAGAGGAAGAAGGAGATGAAGTCGACCTTTCAATTCTTCTCCGCTATGTTGTAAACAATCCTACCGAGAGCTTCTCAAGACTCTTTTCATCTTATGCGGCTTCGGTAGCATCCCAGTCGTAGCGGCGAATGTTAATGTTTTAGCTTTTGTAACTTTCCTACGCTTTACAAAAAATGTGGAGTGGAACCCGGAAATCCAACTTTTGGGCTTTGCCATGTACGGTAGAAAAAAGATGGAGCACAGATCACGTCTAATTTTCTCTGGAGAACTGGAAAAGGGCGTATTGTAGGTATGAATGGAGGGAGTGCTAGAATGTCGGGATACCCCAAATTCTTTTTCCACGAAACTTTACCTTCCTACAGTGAAGATTAATGAGTTAGTCAATAATGATAGAGAGCTAGCAGATTAGCTCATTCATTACCACTGTCAGGAGGGAAAAAAATTTCCAAGGAGAAAAGCGACGGGACACAACCTTTCCAGAGAAAAAAAGTTAGTTTCTCCCTTTTCTGGTCTGGTACCCAGAGGCTAAACAGCAGTGGTACTGGATGGAAGGTTGTGCCGGGGCCCCGAAAGAAAAAGGGCCCCCAAACGCAGAGAAAGAAAAGCGGGGCCCAAAAGAACAGAAAAAACCGGAGCAAAAACTAAAATATAATGTATCATCTTTTGTTTTTCTGTGAAATCACCTTGTATTCCGACAGTTGTGGCGAGGATACTTAGATGTAATTTTTGTAAATTATTTTTTTTGAATTTAAGCACTTCTTAAAAAACAACTTAAGTAGGGACCGTGCTACCTAAGGAAGGCTAAATAATACTAATTTAAAAAATGCGCACATAGTTCTACCATAGCTTTATGATGTGCACTATATCGGATTGTTACAAGGACAGTATTAGTATTACCCATCGCCAAAAGTAGCCGTAACCGGTCGAACGGAATATTGTGCTACATAGTAAATGCAGATGTGGTCCATTAATAAGAATTCGAAAGGTGGCAGTTTTTGCAAACAAAATTTTGGATTTTGAAACAAGATTTGTCCTATAGAATATTTTGAGCTAGCTATCTCCGTTTTCATTGTCGAACGGGTTGAAACAAGGAGAGTTTGCTAACATGGTTTTAAGTCCATTTCGAGAGCTGATTTTTACTCAGGTTATCTTAAATAAAAAATACCTTCTCAGTTTGCCTGCCATGCGATGAAATGGACATTTGAGGTCACCGAGTTTGCTTACACTTGTATCGCTGCAAAAGTAGTTGTCATACAGTTAAATTAAAGGGAAAACGTGGGCTATACAGCCCTAGTCTTGTTTAGTGCTTTAAGAAAAGAAAATTACTGAAATTGTTTTATTTTGAAAAATGATTCGTTTTTCAAAAATTTGCAATTTTTGGTCTCCGTAAAATTATTCTTCCAGGGCCCCGTTCTACCCAGAAAGCCACTGCTGGTACCTACATAAATAAAGTACGTATTTGGTGGACATTCTCGAAACTGGGAAAAGTTGATGCGACTTATTCGATACAAAAACTTTTTTCGTGGACATAAACAGTTATTAATTAGCTTGTAATTGTGATGGAATTAAATACATTTCCTGTACAGTAATAAAAATTGTCAATTGCTAATAAGATGGGATCAGCAAAGAACACTTTCATTTTCCTTCCCGGCAATAATGCGAAAATCCTTGTTTGGAATGCCAAATTCTTGCCTTCCGCTTATAATGAAAATGAATTGAGAATGCGACAGTGGTCAGTGACTTGTCATGTTTATCTTCTGATTTTATATTTCTTAAGCCTCTACAGAAAAGCAGCATTCGAGTTTCATTTTTACTCGTTGACCCTATTATTGCTGTGTTCGCTGTCCCTCTTTTTGAGTAATAGCGGCTCATGAATGCCAAAAAATGCCACTGAAATTTTAACTTTACTGACCAATATCCTGTCCACTACACTACGAACCAATAAGTCCACCCAGGGAATAGGAGAGTTTTTGTCCTTTTTTGTTTCCAGTAGTTTTCTATGACTCATGTGATGAGTAGTAAGTTGTATGGGTCATCCCCAAAAAATCCACTTGACAATGTAATTTATAGTTTTCGTTCTCCCAAAGGTAGGATAAGATAGAAAATTAATGCGGCGACAGTCTACAATCCATCCGAGTACACCCATTAAATTTTCCATTTTTAACTTTAAGAAAATAAAATGAGTTTTCTCTCTTGCAACTTTTTTTCACCATCTTCAGAGAAAATATTTCGAGAATGATGACGACTTTATCCAATGACCATAAAAATCATCAGAAGATAAAAAAAAATCCTGATTTAGCTTAGTAACTGCGATTGGACATCTTAAAAAAATTTGGAAAAGTACAAAAATTATTTTCCATTTTTCCCTCTTTATTTTGTGACAAAATAAAATTCCACACAAAAAAAATTGCCTCGGTTTCCTCAGGCACCTCTAATAACAAGTTCTGCTCAGTTCATTATTATCCTTTACATGTGTGTATCTTACTGGAGGATTAACCTGAGAGCGAGTGTGCCTGAAAAATAATATACGAAATGTGATGTTCCTCTCAGCCATTGATTACATGTTATGTGATATTGCGAAAGCCTTTCTCTGTAATCACAGCCACCATTTTCAGGATAAAAATAATCCCTTCTTGTTACTGTTGACGATACGCTAAGGAAAATTAACTTGAACAGACATTATTTTCATCAACATCTTTTTCTAAGTACTTCCAGTGGCAAAATCGGGAAAGCGACTGGAAAGGTTTGATTTCTCCTTTTTGTTTTGATTTTTTTCAGAGCAGTGGTGCTCAGTACTCAGAATTACAAAAAAGCCGTCTCGATATAGCAGCTAACAAAGCATTAAGGTTAACAGAATTTTTCTTCCTGTTTTTGCTAAATAGCGCAAGTTACTTCTCCAGAAAATAGGGGGCAATGCCTTTGCGCTTCTGTTGTCTTCTGCAAACAGAAAAAAACTCAAGAAAAGCGATGGCATTATCATTGCATCGAACAAGACAGCTAACATATCACCTTTCTTACGTTTCCCTTGTTGACTACCGACATACCTGGTCTGTGACGAAGGGAAAATTTTTGGTAGCTGTAGCAAAATAGTGAATAGTGGCATTGGACGAGAAAGATGTCAATTTTTTATAAAGATCTCTCCCGAGAATTTTCTTGAAAATAGTCCATAACGTAAAAACGCTGAACTGGATGGGGTTGTTGGGTGTAGTTGATGGGGATAGTGATGCTCCATAAAAATGAGATAAATTAGGAATTCCTTTTTCTTCTCACTACCTATTCCCCTACCTGGTTCACTTCACAGCGAGACACCTTTGTCCTCGTTATTCCTCTCCAGCGAATATAATACCAGATGGGGAAAAGACTACAAACGAGAAAAGGATGTAGTCGTTAGTCAGAGCTCCGGATTTTTTTGTAGAGATGTGGCTAGTAATAGCGCGGCTTCCGCATCCAATAACCATGTCAATATTGAATCTTTCTAAAGGAGTGAAAATAGAATTCATTCTTCGAATGGATTCACCCTAGTCGGAAAGGAAAAAAGTAGAGAAGAGATTCTGTTTGCTTTATTTTCCTCTGCCCTTTCCCTTTTTCTCGGTGGGTTTCTCAAGACAGAAATATGTGGAGATGTCCCATTTGTCTTTATATGTTCAGGCAAGAAAAAAAAAGATTTTTTGGAGCTTCTTTTCCGGTTAGTGCGTATGGGGCCATTTTTTCACGATCAAACTGATTTTTGTAGCATAGGCAAAAAGACAAATAGAATGGTTTTTGTCCGGGAAAACTCTTCCACTCCCGCATATTGTTTGGCGTAGGATGTCTTTTGTCGTCGCGCATTTTCCCACTGGATGAAATCAATCGTAATTCCAGCTCTCATTTACCATTCCTCAGGGGCATCATCAAAAAACGTCTATGGTTGCGGAAGTATGGAATATTTATATAGTTGGGTAGACTAAAGGATTTTCTCCGATCCTTCTTTATTTGTACTCCGCTCCTTGCTCCATAAAAAATTGTACGGAAGAGTTATCGGCAGAAAAGTCTACAAATGTAGGTAACAAGAATAATAAACAGAGAGTGGTAAGCGGTATAGCGGTATAGCCAGGACACTCTTTCTCCCTTGTTTTAAATAAAAAGGTAGCATTATATAAAAATCGATCGACTCGCCCTGCCATATATTTTTCCAAAGAAAAACAAGGTAGCCGGAAGCCGTAGAGTGCAATATTACAGAGTATTATGGAAAAATGAAATTTGAATTGGACGAAGATTAACATTTTTAGCTATTGCCCATTTTCCTGCGTTTTTACCGCTAGCTTTCTTCCGTTACCGGTGCAGAGGTGAATTTGTAGAATGGCATCACATCAATCATCAGATACCGATAAAGGTCTTCTAAGTTTACTAACCGCCAATCAAATGGTAAAGAAGACTGTCAACTTTCACCTATTTCGTTTATTTGTGCTTTAATGAAAATTTGTTCTGTAAGTTCAAAGTAAGATTATATCTGTTCTCGTCTTATATCCGGTTACCTCCTTCTGGGAAACCCTCCCAAGTTTACTTTCGATTTTTTGCTGTTACCGTTGTCAACTCATAACACAAAAAAGATTATTACTTCTTTTTTTTCATTTAAGAAAAATATTTATCTATTTTCCTTTTCTCCCATCTCTTATCTCTAGTCCTAGCTTGAATGTTGAATATAAAAACAGATTATTTATCTTTCATCTTTGCACCTTTCTGTACTGTAAACATTCCCATCCTATAATATTTTGAATCCTTCTCATCTCCCCCGTTATTAATATTTCTATTTCTGCTTATCAGGGTGTTTCCGTGCGACTGTCACTCATANTAATATTTCTATTTCTGCTTATCAGGGTGTTTCCGTGCGACTGTCACTCATAATTTTGCCCGAACCTCATTAATGCCAGTATCGTTCTCTTCTTCCTCTCACCAAAAATATTTATTCTTTTTACCCCTCAAAATTTCTCTTTCATTACATTTTGCCTTGCATCGTATTTCCCCTCCATTCGCCTTTTTCATATATTTCATCGACAAAACTTGAGTGACAGGGACATATCAACGCTTTTTAATATCCCGCCACTCACTCCAAAACTCCAACGTTATTCGCCCCTCCACACTAATACCAGTATGACATTTCAACTGCGAAAGTTTTCCCTTTTGTAGATTGTTCCCTTTACTCCTCCGCTTTACTGTTTACGCTTCTTGCTAACACAAAGCTGACAAGATAATCATTTTATCTTGTATCGTCTGCAAAAGTCATGTGCTCCTGTGACAAGAAGCCAACAGAAAATCCTTTGCAGCGAACACAGGCCGTGCCATATCACAAATGTTAACACTAGTAAAAACGAGTTTTGTATCCGTTTCGCTGAAAATGTGAATGAAATGGTGACAGGAGAAAACGACACGCCTTCGCGCGCACATACACCGCTCCTTCCCCTTCACCTTTTATCTTCCCCTCTTTAAATAGATAAATATGTGCATACATATTATGAAATATTTTGGGGATATGAGCCGTCATCAAAGCCACACTGCCACCAACCACCTTATTTCTTCTTATTATGCGACGAAAGACTGGAAAGCGCTACTTTTTTTAGTTCATTTTTATTACCGCAGTTTTACCGCACAGTGCACTGGCTCTGTTCTTTCTAGTGAGTTGGAATAAAATTATGTGACTCTTTTTTTGTTCATTTTAGGACCATATGCGGTGACTCTCCACCGCCGTAAAAATAACTTTAAAAAAAGTTTTTGTATAAAAAAATGTAAGCTGGTATTTTAATAAAGGCGCTATCAGCAACACGTTCATGTGTGTACCGGCTAGTATTTGCTTTTCCCTAAGAGAGTATCCTTACAACACCTCGCACCTAGAACGTTCTCATATTTCATCGCCACTTTCTCCTCTCAACAATATTTAATAATAATAATGTCTCTCGGGGAGACGACGCTAGAAACGGGGAGAGTAGCAAAGAAATGAAACCAAGTAAAGGGAATAGACTCCTTCGTTTTTTCACTCTCGTCCTAGAGGAATGTGCGTAGATATCATATTACATAGAAAGGAAAAACTTGGAATAATGTTGCTTTCTAAAAGTCTCCTTTCCAGCTAACTTGAAATTGTGGAAAGTGCTGAATATTGTTTTTTTTTAAAACAACCTGTACAATACGATACAGTAAGGAAGCTGAATTCTATTTTATTTGGTATCTTTATTTTCCTCAAAATTTCCAATACGAATGAAATTTGCATTACTGTCTGAGCAAATATTTTTTTACGACGTTAAGAGCAGAGGTGCTCTCGATGTCTTTTGTACTTCAATAATAATAAATTCTGCTTCAAATATAGAAGCGACAACGGGGAAAATTCCTGCTGATGGTACGTATTTGCCAATTGCGTATACAAAACCTGGAACGGAATGGTAGACATTACCATAACTTAGGAAGGTACTAGATAATAACGAGACAACTGACTGAAAATAATAGTGATGGAAATTTATCTGTTGATATTGACAAGCAGAAAATTTTATCTAAAAGCATTTATTTTTATTACAGCTATGGTAACAACAACAAAATTTTAGGAGGATCCCCGTACGCCATCTCCATCTCCATAAATGAAATTTGAATAAAGTTGGCTCACGCAAAAAGTTATAAAGTTCACTTCCTTGTCTTTCACTTTAAATATATTGGCAGTGGATTTAATTTTTAGGTGAATGGAATTGAGTGTGGAAAATAAGAGTGGCACCCTCGACGCCTTTCCAAACCAACTTACAATCAGCTCAGTTTTCTTCAATTTAGAAGCTTCTGTTTAGGTCTTAGTACTAAAAAGCTAAAATGAGGTGCAATAACAAACCAATTTTCCACTCCTACTTTACGTCCTTTCCCTTCCTAAACGGAATGTTATGTTACGTAAACCTATACCTTTTGTAATTTTTTTTAGCACTGAACACCCAATTTCTCCTGAAATATCAGGAGCGCTTTTCAAGGAGTACATTTCTGCTCCGGTGTACAGATAAAAGCATCCTGAGAACTTGTTGGCTTTTCTCCTCTTTTGTCGCACGTTCTCCTTCCTCGATTAATGTGTACTGCAGTCGTTATTGAAAATTGAGCTCCCCTGCTAGAAAAAAATACAGCTTCTCATCTTAGTAGTCCCCTGTGTGTTCTCCGATGTACTGAAAAAACATTTTACGAAAAACAAAAGAAAGAAATCCAGGCTCACTCGCAAGGACATATAGAAAAAGTTAGCTAGAATGAATGAGAGAGACGCCTATGCAATACCTCAAGTGAGCAACATTTCGCATATCTTGTCAGTTGCAGATAAATCTATTGACAAAAATTTTGTCGTCTCCGCAAGCCAATAAATTTATCACAATATTTTTCCATGACAGTTTTAAGCATCATTAACTCCACAAGTAAAAAAGATTTTTTGGAAAGTGAAAATAGTTTTGTCGATCCAAGCATAAAGTAAAAATCTTTCATTTTAATTTCCATTCCCATAAACAGACGAAAAAGCTGGTCTTTTGTATTTAGCTGGAGCAATTTTAACGACATTTACTATTAGAAATCTGGACGTGTGCTCGCGTGATTTGCTTCCTTTCCCCTTTTTTCCTCACTAGTTTGCTTTGCTGCACTTTTTCTTCATACGTCGTGACTTCAACTGGCGAAGAAGTCAATGGTGGATTGCGAGATAAGCTCGAGCTTGACCGTGAAACAAACGTGTGGCTAAGTACTCCCTCGTCTGATTTTTCTTTCCTTTTCATGGGGTACCGTTTCCTTTAATTGCTTCTAGCGCACACGTCACGCATACTAACTATAAAACATGTTTGTACACTGCCTAGTCTATATGTTTGCATGTTGTACTGTTGCGCCTTTTTTACTCGGTTGGGACGTTGGGAGTAAAGTAAGAGAAGAATGCATGATGTCCGAGTAGGACCCATATTTCCTGCCATTTATTGTACAATTCTTGGCGGCATTGATACGAGATTCAGTAAATATTTTTAAAAGTTAGAGACGCCTTGTCTTCTACAGCTAGCAGTTCTCCATTTCCAAACGATAGCATACGATTTTGAACTTGGGAAGCAAACAGTTGAACGAACGTTTAGTGAATGACGAACTGGCTATTTTTGCCAAGTCCTAGTCCTTTTTCCAGGCACAATTTTAATTAATGTTCAAGGAGTAGCATTTTGTGTCTTCAATCTCATTTAACAATTTACCATTTACACATCCTTTAATAAATTCTCCTTACACCGCCAAACGATGCAATTATAGCTCTCTTTTAATGTAGGATACTATAAGAGCATTTTTAATTTGTTTGTTTCGTTTCACATTCGTCATTGTAAATATTTTTAAAAGTTAGAGACGCCTTGTCTTCTACAGCTAGCAGTTCTCCATTTCCAAACGATAGCCTACGATTTTGAACTTGGGAAGCAAACAGTTGAACGAACGTTTAGTGAATGACGAATTGGCTATTTTTGCCAAGTCCTAGTCCTTTTTCCAGGCACAATTTTAATTAATGTTCAAGGAGCAGCATTTTGTGTCTTCAATCTCATATAACAATTTACCATTTACAGATCCTTTAATAAAGTCTCCTTACACCGCCAAACGATGCAATTATAGCTCTCTTTTAATGTAGGATACTATAAGAGCATTTTTAATTTGTTTGTTTCGTTTCACATTCGTCATTGATATTACTACGGATATCTTTATTACTATTTTTGGCCATTTGACACATCCAAATTTTCCGTATTCCAGTTTACCATTGTGTTTTGTGTCCTTATCTCTCAATTTGGCAAGGGAACAATAACAAATTCTGTTTCTCTGATCAACGTTACCCTCGAGGAATTTCCACTTTGGAGATCCAACCTAAACTCGACTTTTAAAACAAAAGCATTTCCCCGAAGAAAACAAAAACATTCCGTTCTTCCTAGCTCCACAACCATATTATTACCTTTTATCATCGATATTGAAAGGAAATTCTCGAAGGACCTAAAACAAAAAAAACCTTTCTCAATTTTCATCCAACTTCCGCTTTGTTGTTTTCCACTTGCTTCCACCATACATATCGGCATTGCAAACTGCGCTAGTTTACATACTTCCCTTTTCCCGCGTATGCGAAAGATAATGGAGGGCCATATTTCATTCAAAACCATTTTACTGCTGCCAGTATTCATCCTTCCCCCGCTGTTATAAAACATTTTTGGCTACAAGCACACACTACCAAATGTTTCCAAAGCACTTCCCGAAAACAAATCTACCCTTCCGAGTTCCCACCAAAATATAAAGAGATAAAATGTGCGTTGAATGGGAATAAAATAGTGCCCTAATCTTCCGTCATTAACTAGGCGCTATATAGAACTAGGCAAAAAATAACGTCCAAGTCTATACAGAAACGGAAACGCATTACACATTAGTCAGAAACGGTTCATATTTTTGCATGTGGAAAGAATAAAAAATATTTCCTTTCTAGTGCAGATAAAAAATATATTTTCTTTTGGGAAATTTTCCATTAGATAGAAAGAGAAAAAAATGGAGCTAAGTAATTACAGTCACAACTGCCACCAACATCAATTCCCGCTGCTGCGGTGCGTAATGCATTTTAGATTTGCTGGGCAGATGCTCAGTGAGAGCAAATCAAGATATTTGCTTTCAAAATTGGATTATTTTTTTGCAAGTTGCTGGTTTTCATACTGACAATTTAATGCTTAATTTTTGTTTTTGTTTCCTAGTTCACACACAATTTTCGTTTGATTCTGGCATAATGCATTACTAAACATAGGTTAGGTATTAACTTACCGCTTCTGTGTGGATGGGATGTACAGCAAAAAGCATCGCGGCGACGAAGCTGCCCAGCTCAGGGAGGAACATTGTGGCCATTCTAAACAGAAAATGGTTACAAATAAATAAATTCGATAAACATAAATCTTCCAGACAATAAATAGTACCTACTTGGCAACTAAGTAAGCATAGATGCTTCGCTATTTTCCTGGTAATAGGTCACGATTTTCTGTCCATACCAACATTCGTACATGCCAAATCTAATCTCATTTAGAAAAGTCCTCGAATCCCATTCGCACCGAAATCCAATCTGTATTTCTCTTGTTTACATTTATATGCAATTTGAAAGCTGGAGATGGCTCGGAATGCCAAGCATATTGTATTTTAATCGCTCATTTCCCCAAAACAGCTATCTCTCGTTTTATTTCTTTGCTCTCAAATTACATCACAGGAAAAAGCAACAAGGCTAGTAAAAAGAGTAATGGCAAGTCACTGGGGAAAGGAGAGGCTCTAAAAAGGATGGGATCAACATCTGATGGGTAGTGATGTTACGGAGCACGGAATCATTCCACCAGCATAAGTCATCTACTTTTTTATCGTCATCATCATTCCATCTCAGCTTCAATTACGGCCATTAAACTTAATATGAGGAGGAAAAAGAAATACTTTGGGAAAAAATAAATGATACAAATTCTTACAATACAAGTCCTCCTTTTTATATATTTTCTTCTCCAGCAAAGGAATGCTATGTATCCTTTCTTAACTTTTAGGTAGGTAAGGAAAAACGCTTTTCGATTTGTCTTTCTTAATGTCCAGAAGTCTTTCAGTGTATAAACAAATTTGAAGAAAACTCGAAATAATGCTATTAGAAAGTAACACAATGTGAAATTCCGGATGCTGCATTTTTAAGTAAATGGCTTCTAGCATGGAATTATCTGGTAGAAAAACACAAAATTAAACAAAAGGTTGTAGCATTTGCCCTTAATTCTATAACTGGGTGCTATTTCTGAGAAAGTATGGACAAGATTAATACGAATTTATCAGGAATTTACATTCTACTAAATAGGGCAAGTTTTTTAGATGGCCCACAGGTCCTCCCAGCACAGCCACCAGAATATATGGTATTTCATCAGAAAAAGATGGCGCCAGTAGGAACTGATTTTATATTCGTTAGATCATCAAAAGAAAGTGAATCCTAGTATCGAATAAGTGTCCCTAAAATAATTTGTGGAGCGAAAACAATTAAAAACTCACCTGAAGTAGAGAACTGAGACAACAGCATGTAGCAGAGGTAGGATTTGTGGCTCTGTTCCTATAAACACATAAAGTTATAATTAAGGAAAAATTAATTATATGAAATATTTTGTAATTATTTTATAAATGGTGTCCACCATTTTTAGCATGATTTTCTCCTTTTTGTATTCAGCTACCTATTTGGCGATGATGAAAGCAATAAAAGGAGGATTCTGAGAGAAAAGAAAGCTAGACTAGTTTTCCTAGCTGAACATTTAGATAGTTCACGAATAACAAAAAATATAAATTGTGACTCTGATCCAAAAGTTGCTGAGAACTTCCAAGCTATTCATTTTCATAACGATGAGAAATGGGACATATTTTATGGGAAGGGCCTCCATTTCATCGAAAACCGAAGAGTAGTAAGTCATTGCACAGAAAAATAATAGTCTTAGATACTGTCATCATATTTGACTAATTCGACTATTTATAAAAAAGACTTCAAAATTATATATCTCAAGCAAAGTTTTATTGCTCACATTTCCCCATTTATCTGTAGCCGGTCAGCCAAAACGAGACCTAAAATTATAATGCGGCATTTTACATCTGAAGCAAAAAAAAATTTGAAGGACAATAAATGATAAAATCTATTCATTTCCAGTATGGATGCTGGAAT
>JAHZND010005141.1:0-14923 GCA_027744115.1 Acrocyrtus sp. NNG-2020 | reverse complement strand
GATTAGAGAAATGACTATTATCGTCACTGCAAATTGATTATCAGCGCATGATTACGAAAGGAGCATCATGATCCACGGTTTTTTTCGTGCAAATTTTTTCACATGATCCGTAATTTACCCCAAAAGTCATAATTTCTGTACACACTAAATTCTGAAATGGCTCACACAACGTGATTGATTAATAGATACGCGCTCTGCACATTGAACACGACTTAATTTGCATCAGTAAATTATTGCGATATATTAGTAAAATCTGTTGGCTAGCTTCAACCTAGCATTTTTCTGTACTCAATCCTAAAAAATAATAGCACCGCAGAGAGTTCTAAAGTCCTTCAGAGCTTCCCAGGACTTGACAGGAATCAACTTCTGAATTGATCAACGAAACACTTTGCAATCTCCACCGAGCTATAAATTGTCTGTAAAATGGCTTAATAGGCAAGTAGAGGTTTGATGTGAGTTCTGAAATTTTTTGCAACGGACGTGAACTTTTCAAATGTGCGCGGTGTGTGATATGAGCTATGTCTAATAGCCTCTTTCCACTGTTCCTTACCGTTCACGATGATTATCCTTAGCCAGAACGGTGAATGCCTCTGCGCATTCCACTTCATAGCTTGTTTGAGAACACAATGGGTTGTCAATTGTCTCTCTTGTGGAAATAAGATGATGCACAATCAAAAGGGCGTTAACTGACAGCTGTCCGTTGCAATAATAAGTTTATATTAGGTATAGAGATTGAAGAATTCGTTTCTTTTCGTAGTTTGATCTCAACCGTAGTTATAGTTGGAGATTTTTTTTAAGCGAGCCACTTGACTTCTGCTCAGCCACAGAGCATTTCACTTTACCTCACTTCATCAGAGTGGGGAACTAGAACTGTCATGTGAAACGGGATAGAAAATGCAAAGTGCATTATTATTTGATAATGATTAAATAGAAATATAGTAAAATGGACTGGGTTTGATTACTTTGTTTGTGGATCAACAAAGAAGCACGTTTTTTTAAGGCGAGAGAGCCCATAAGCCGTGTAAAGCCGTAAGACAGTAGTTCGTTTTATCATTTTGTCCTGTCAATGCACTTAATTTATCTGAATTAAAGGGGATCGGAAAAATAAAAAATGAATATAACTAACCCAGCTTTTTGGACTCAAGCAGTCTCAAATCTGTTTGCTGAGATCTCAATGAAATGACTCCAATTTAACCTTTTTTAATAGAGAGGTTCATTTTTAGATTGGCCTGTCTTTTTCGCCTGTCTCTCGCAAAAAAAAGATTTTCTCTGAGCAAAGTGCAACAAAAAAGCGAACCGTGCTACGTTTGTAGTGGAACGATAAAAAAATATGTTCTAAGCTCGACAGAAATTGACTGCAATCCGCTTAGCCAAGAAAGTATGATATTGATTAAATGACTGGTAACACTGCCCATTTCAAAATAGCTACCTATAGAAAGCGCATGCTTAAGTGCGTATCAATAGAAATCATCAAATTCCATCGTCACTGCAAAATACGCAATTCGTGAACAATACGATGCGCTCCTCGCAATGGAGGTGATTAAAATGATAACATTCTCTTTTTATATTTTGCTGTGCGGAATTTTTATTATATGAATGAAATATGCTTGACGGCTTGGGCTTGAATGATTAAAATGTTTGTAATCGGGGCTGTAAACTTTGTAGGGAAGGAGAGTGAAAGACAGTGGGAAGAGGGAATTTATTTGACCGAGACTACTTGCATTACGCAGGTGGCAGGAAAGGTGAGGCGATGCATGATTGAAGTAAAGGGCACAACACGAGTCAGCTTATTAAACTTTATTGTGATGCAAAAAATAAAATTGTTAAAGTGAATTTGCAAGTAACAAGATGTAATGTAATAATTTGATATTTTCTCAGTAAAAGTATTAATTAAAAAGTAAAGTCGATTTGCCGAAATGCTAACTTAATTAGCTCGCACTTTCCTTTCCTACAAATAACTGTAGATAAGCAGGTACTTTTTGCCATTTGCCACCATGATGGGACTTTTCTTTCTACCTCTTGAAAAATTCGGCAATATTATATCTATTGTTTGCCAAGATTACAAGAGCGCTACACGGAAGTAGAAAAGTCGTGATGGAGAAATACAGATGAAAAATGGGAAGCGTGTGGAAGCCGTGACAGGAGTCTAAAACTATATCGGGGAAGATGATATCTTCCACATCACCTCACAAAAATACCTCCACTCGCTTGTTTGTCGCTTCTGCTTAAAAAGCCATTTTCCCGTTTTTATGCCAGAACAGGGGCAAGTTGAAATTTGTAAGCGCAAAATAATATATGTTTCATGTTATTCACGAAAGCAAATTGCTTGCCGCTACCTTATTATAGGTCAATCCAAAGATAAGTGCCTACTGCAAAAGTTCTGCGAGCCCCACCCTAATCCCACCTAAAAAAATCAACTTCTCTACAACATGCGATACAGGTTATTCTCGTCGACCATCCACCTTAACTATTTTGCTTGCAAGTGTACCAAATATATTTATTTTTTGTTTTTACCCAATACACTCTTCTCTAAACCTATCTGGTTTCATCTCGCAGAGCAGCAGAATAGTACGAGAAGAAAGTGCGATATGTATTTCTCATATTCCCCCGTCGCCCGTACATCATAATCAGAATCTCGTGACATTCCCCGTCCCAATGACATCGGGCAGAAAAAAAATTAATAAAGGATTAGGGTGTGTATATGATCCTGATCTATTTTTTAAACAACACTCATTCATTTATAGTGCAAGGATGTAGGATGACGATGACAGACTGTCAGCCACTGAATCTAGCCAATCAGCGTGAATATCCTATCAAAAGGAAAAAAATATTAAATGCTCATGTGCTCTCATACATACACCTTCGGCCATTTTTTGCAGCAGACACACACACACTTGCTCTGTGAAAACATATTGCGCAATGCAGAAACATTTTAATTGCATTTTTCTTACTTTGTTTTTTACTTAAAGAGCTCCACTTGTTTTTCAACATCGGCCCATTCCAGTTTCAATAAGAGATTTTAACCCTTTTTTCTCAATTTCGCCCTTACATATATCAGCTTTTAATCAGTTTAATCAGTATTAATACGATTTTAAAAGAGGGTTACTTTCTCATTGGTTAATTATTTATGCTGATGGCAGCCGGGCCCACATTGCTTTCTGCTCAAGATGAATAAGATGATGAAGAGCTGGAAGATCAAATACAAATCAGCCAGTGCAAGAGATATCGGATCAGGGATCACTCTCCGATACCAGAAACATGAACATCTGCTTCTTAATACTTTGCATATTGAATAGTTTTTGCTGGTTGCTTACTACGGGAGTTATCTATGAAATGAACTGTTTTACTCATTATTTTTATTGCTACCATCCAATCCAGCTAATCCAGCATCAAAGTCGAGTGTTGGACGTCTTTTTGTGCATTTAATTTCTCCTCGAGCTCAAACCTCATCTGCTAAAACTGTAATCCGGGTTACTAATCTTAGGCATATAGTGAACGGACACTCCTCCACTCACTTGTTTAACTGTTTATCAATCCCCGTTTTTGTAATGAAATCGTGCATTAATTGCCTCCCTCCTTTCCCCCAATTACTCTGTTAATGAGACACAGAGATATAATTAGATCAGAGCTCTTATAAAGTTCTGCTCTCGTTTCCCACCTTTTCTCATAGGTCGATAATGGAACTTGTAATAGCAATGCATATGTGGCTTGGCACACATGTACAGGTTTACAATCAGTAGTAATCGTTTATGCTGATGAGAGAAAATGATTAATGGGGAAAGACAAACGGTTAAATTTATTAATGTGGCTCCCTCCCAGGTTCTGTTCCTTAATGTATTCTCTCATCAAGTGAGAGGACAGCAAACAGTACAAGAAATTATTAAAGTCCCAACTTCTGTGCATATGCCAGCTCCCTCCATAAAACTAAAAACTTCCTTCCTAACTCCTCGTCCTTTCCCTTTTTCCCTGTGTTTTAAAGTCAACAATCGACGTCCATATGGCGGTGTTACGATTGCGAGGAGCCGTCTTCACGAAATGACTTTCATCAGCTATACCAAGCAGGACACATCTTGCCTTTTAACTTTCGTATAAACACTTGACTTCCTAAATTGTATACCTCCACATCATTCATTCCCTTTGTCACGACTCACGATCATATCATCAGGCCATACTGCACTTGTCCAGTACAAATAAACCACGCAGCAACAGTACATTTTTTCAGCAAGAAAATTACCTAAGTGGAAGGAAACAGGTGGTTCTTGTTTCCACCGCGGTCCTGCTCCTTTTTTTCCATCAGAAGAGGAATGAAAAAAAAAATGTTAAAGCAGACTGTAGCTCTCGTAATAATCCTTCCATATTTCGCTCTATTACGTAATACTTATACATGCGGGGCAATTTTTTTACCTGTCGTCAGTATCTCATCCTCTTTTTTTATCATTTTTAATCATCACCCTCCCACACTACAGTAATAATCCTATTTTTATATCAGTTGCTCTGCTCGTATTGGCGAAAAATAAAATGTGCGCGGTTTCAGCATTTTCTAAAAAAGTCTGTTCTTAAGAGCATGTCCACTGCAGCCTTGCCTTTTTTTTCCACTCCTCCTTTCACTTTTACTTCCACTTCCACCTTTCCGCTAAAGACATGCGAGCAGTTTCCCTTTAAAAACTGCACCACTACTATCTTAAACTTTTAAACCTGTTTTAGTCAACCTGGCTTATATATTGCTCTACGAAATCAGCCAGAAATGTGTTTATTTTACAACGACACTTGTGCGGATATCCGTGTTCCTATATTTAACCGTCACGCTGACTTTTTTTTCTGCTAGCTACAAATGCCTAAACATTCTACACACTAAAGATAAGAAATAGTGATATTACCTGTTGTAACGGATAACAAAACAAAAAAAGCACCGCTGCCCCACTATAATGTCAGACTCCGGAGGAGTTGTAGGAGCAGATGGCTCCATAATTTTTTTGCTTTTTGCTTACAGTGTACGGTGGGATATATGCGTAATTAGTTCCTTTTCCTTACTTTTTCCGGCTCGTTTTCCTTCCTGTTCTGGAGATAACATGATAGACGTGAAATGTATGAACCAAGTGAGTAGTAAATGCCCAAAGAATTTTCTCACAGCTCTGAAATGTCTGATATAGCATGAGCAGGTATATTATTTATGCAGGTAAAAATTAGGATATGCATGGGTGTTTTTTTAAAATAAAAAATGAAAAAAAGTCATTTTCAGTGTAATTTTGTTTTTTACAAAAATGCTTCATACATTTTATTATTTTTGGCTTTTCTTGCGGCGTCTGTTTTACTATAAATGTGTGGCACAATAAAGTCAATTGTGAGAACATGTTTTTAAACTTGTACTTTATATATAATTTTATATAAAAAAATTTCTACTAGTATTTTTATACTATAGTAGTAACAGCAGTAAATAAAGCACTTTGTATAATTATAAGATGCTATAATCCTTTTAAGACGATGTGCGTATGCAGTTCATTATACATAACTAACTATATTCAAAAATGTACATAAATTCGGGGACTCAACTAAAACTAATCTTATCAGTATCGATAATATAGAAATTAGTGTAAATATGAGGTACAGCACAAGAGGACATTCTGGTTTACTCTTATTAAAAGAGAAGCGTCCTATATATAAAAAAAACTTAACTATTAATTTACACGTTAAATAATACATTTTGTAATATTAACTAGTAACCTATTTTTTTATATGTACGGCTAGGTTTTTAAAGATATATTTTTTTCAGAAATTCATTTGTACAGTATCTTGTGTGGAGTGACGTGACAAGCGACAAAAATCTGCGTAATAATAAATCTTGAGATTTGGTAGAATTACATAATAACATTTGCAGATCATAAGAAGATCTCTGTATTTCAAGGAATTTTTGATTACTACTTCTGCTCCTTGCTTGAATAATGGCAACAAATGAAATCTGACTTGAAAATTATAGAGCAAGTTCATATTACAGAGTAGATTGATGAATGGATGTCGGAGTAAAAAATAAAATTGTACATTCAGCTTCAGCTACGCATCATTTACTTAATTATGATGGCACTCAATCATACGAGAAAAATCTAATGGTGTGAACACTATGGTATGTGAGTTTAGTCCAATTAGGTTAATAAAAAAATCTACTGTCCTAAGACATAATTTTGGGGAGAGACTGTCCTGACGCTCCCGTTGACATTGATTGGAGTGATTTGTGAGAGTTGTGGGGGAGGGGCGACTGGCTGTTGATTCTGACTGTTGGAGGAGGATGAGGAGACAGAGCTGTGACTGATTACGGAGTCTCGGCTTTCAGAGGATTGGTAAGAGTGCGGGGGTGAAGGGAAGCAGTGCTTCTCTGGCTTGGGCTGGTGGTGATGATGATGTTGGTGGGCAGCAACAGGAGTAGTAATTTCTTCATAGAATTTGGTCTGAGAGTTGAGGTGTTGATGACTAAATGGTTGACGTGAGCCACGGTGAGCTTCTTCAATTTTAATAACTGGGTAAGCAGGCTCCGCTGTCAGAGGAGGTGAAACGTGTGGAGGAGAGCCAGAGCTGTCACGACCAGAGAATGGGGCGAAGTGAGCAACACTGGGAAACTGAGGAAGATGAACAGAAGCACGAGGGTAGTGAGATGAGAGGGGCGATGAGGAAGAAGAAGAAACGAAATCCGAATAAGATCGCTGTCCCATTGATGGTGGCGATGGTGCAGGGTAACTGTGGTGGATGTGGGAGACAGGAGCTGCTACTTTGGACCAGGCCGCAGGCGGATTAAGACTAATTGGTTCCAGTGGTCCACTTGATACGGGCTTTACTGGATGGGCAAGGGGAAGATATCCAGGGGAGTATGGAGAAGGATGGTGATGATAATGCTGGCTTGAGTATAGGTTATGGTGATGAGGAGGAGATGCTGTTGGAGTGCCACAAATGCTCTTTGGAGACAACGGCAAAGGAGATGATGATGAAACAGCTCCAACTCGACCTGCTACCAAAGATAGAGGTGGTGGCGAAAGAGATGCAGATGAAGACGCCGATGACAAACTATCCTTTTTCAATTTTTAAGTCTTCTGGTTTCGTAGAGAGATTTTCAGGTTCGGAGCAATCAGTAATCGACTGTGGAGATGGAATTCCTATTTGATCAGAAAAAAAGTAGAGAAAAAATTAATATAAAATATACTCAAATATTATTTTCCTCACTCCACGAACATCTTAAGTCTCAACGACTCTTGGAAACTTAAACTATAAACTTTAAACAAAAAATTTACCTTTATAGGAAGCATCCGAATCAGAGTCGTCCACAGGGTCATACTTAATAGGCCGCTTTTTCAGCGGACAGTGGCTATAATTAGCCGGAGATGAGGACGCAGTCCTCTTCACTGAAGTCACAATATGCGGCATATTTACTCCCTTCTTCACTTCAACTTTCACTTCCAAAAAATTACAAAATTCTTTTTTTCCTTGAAAGAAGTCTAGCTCAAAAACCACTTCTTTTTTTAGGCAAGGCAATTCAAAAAGGCTTTCCTTCACTTGTGAAATTATTACACAGGACAAGGCCACAACTTGACAAAAGGCAAAAGCGATGCTTCTTGAGCCAAGGCAAGGGCACAACTGACTCAAAAGAAGGCCACGTCTTTCGGTTTAATACTTTAATACGCAAGGAACCACTTTTCCCTTTCTGGGGCAAACCAAAACTCGTCTACCTTTTAACGCGTTAGTGAAACTTTTACAGATCTACTTATTACAGCGCAAGAGCTTTCTCAGAGAGAAGGTCTTCACAACGTGCTGGCTTGGCACGAACTGAGCTGGAAAGCGGCTCTCCACTCGACTTATCTACCAGCCGCACCACCACCACCACCACCACCAAAAAACGAAGCAGCTAAGCCAAGTGGTGCTGCACTGACTCAGACAAGGAGAGCAGATGAGCAAGTTACAGAATAGCCAACCCCTAAAAATCCATTTAAACGATATAACGACAAACACCCTCTAAAACCCTATTCATATAAGAAAAGTGTTCAAAAAAAGAAGAAAAAAATATCGTAAGCAGAGGGTAAACTTACTACTCTCCATATGCTCGCGAGTCGCAAGTTGTGCTTTTGAAAATTTTGTGCAGGGACTTACTTCTCTGATAGGGCCATGAACACGGAGGGATCGTAATATCGTCGTAGTCGCAGTCGTAATCATGCCATCACATCACATTTTAGGGCTGCTGTACAGATGTACATATCATATTTGTCTCGTCACTCATTCACTCACACTCACCTTTACCCTTACAATGCCTTTCTCCTTACCTTTTTTTATAAATGGCTCTGTTGTAAGAATTAAAGGCTGTACGTATAGCGTTCTCCAACGAAAAAACGTAGAGAGAAGCACCTTTCGTGATTTTTTTAAAAAAGGCGAATTGGGCTCATGTAATAATAACGCTATATCTGTAATCTGTAAGAAATTCAGATTTTTTTATTGGGAAAGTAGTCCTGGAATCGGACGGCTGGCTGAGTCCTGGCCTGGACTTGATGAAAGATGCAAGATGTCGTATAATCATTATCACTGCCTTTTCTTAGCTGGTTCCTTTGAAGAGAAGAAAAGGACTTTTGATAGAAAAGAAGCTGGAAAAAAGGATCATATCCGATGCATTGAAATGATTTGTTTGAGAACTGTACATCTGCGCAGGAGGATTTTTCATCGGGAGGAAGAAGGGCACGCGGCAGAAAAAAAATATATTTTTATTTTTATGGGCAGTTGTACAATTTCATATACACTTTTGGTAGGAAATGGGCCTGATCTCGATTAAAAGTACCACCAACGAAACAAGATAAGTACCTCTCCGCCAGGTAAACAGCTAACAATGGAGGGAGGCAGATGTATCATTGTGACCAACAACTGAGCCAGATAAACTGGTGTGGTGTGGTGAAGAAATCAAGTAAAAATTTATATATTTTTGACGCTCTTCTTTCCTCAATATGTGATGGGATGACAAAAAAAACTTTTGGTAAATGTTGAATGTAGTGCAGTTCAAAGATTTCAAAAGAGCTGGCTGAGTTTTGAGCGCGTGCTTAAATCAAAATGGCTTCCTTTTGGTATTTCCAACAAAAATTATGCAGATGTTTTCTTGTTCTTTTTGGGAGCAAAAGGTGATTGCAACATGAACTTGCTGTAAAAAGACAGAATGTGGAAGTTTGCTCAAATAATCTCTAAATACTCTGATAATAGCCGTTGCCAGTTTATCCGCCGAGTTTAAATAAATAATAATTACAATGGAATAATAATATATAGATATGCTCTGGAATTTTTTTGAAAACAATTTCGTAAGTGAAATTTGCAAATTCAAGCGTTGGCATCCCAAGAATTTTAAGTAAGTCACCTCTGGATAGGAAAATGATGAAGCAAGACAAGTCTTTCATCCTTGAATTGTCTATCAAAATAAAACAGGTATCCTCTGCTCTTTAGCACTATGCAGATCTGAGAAAAGGACTTATCACCTTTTCTGTACTCTTTAACGAGATAATTTTTTTTTGTCGACAGCTACAGACATCTACCTACAACATGCTCTGATTATGATAAGCTAATACGGAATACTTGTCTTCCGTTTGTCCTCTGATTCTTATCAAGTAGCCACAAAGTTACATGAAATATGTCGACAAGAAGAGGTGAAAATAACGATTTATTTTAAAAAATCATTGCAAAATTATTTGTTTATCCTACATCAACCGCATAACTACACATATCTCTTCGTCGTATTTCGACTGCGACATAACTGCACGTTTTCATTTTATCATTTCTTATGTTGATGATGAAGTGTAAAAAAAAGTTGATGGTTATTGGTGGTGATGGTGTCTGTTACTAAATTGACTAACTTCTTATGATATATATATTTTTTGTATAATTTTTTCAGCAACGTTTACATTAATTCATATGGAATGTCAGAGTCGGTTACTGCTTTGGTTATCATGAGTGACTTGACTTGTGACACAATTTGATCTCTGTCGCACAGAAAGTGTAAGTGGAGTGATGTGGTGGAGTGGTGTGGTGCTGATTGAAGGTGCAGATTAGAGGGTGCTCCAGCTTCCAGCAAGACAATGTTTTGTTTTGAAATTGTTTTTCTTGGAAAAGGAGTTTTACCTAGTGAGTGGAATGTGATGCAACTAAAGAGGAGTGAGTTAAATAAATCCACCTTGAGCAATCAAACAAAGTCCTTGAAAGCGAGAAGTCAGAAAGAGTCTCATAAATAAATAAATTATTTGATGGAAGCAGATCATGCTAATAGCAAAAAAAAAGTTTTTTCCGCTTCTGTTTATTCTACACCGAGCTATGACAGTTGAAATGTGCTTGTCGGTGACGGGATAAAATTCTTTTCCTGAGGCCACATTTTCAGCGTAACTATAAAAATGCCCTAAGTGTAGTTTAGGTAAGTAGCTTCTGTCTTACTCAATGCAATTGCCAATTTTCTGCAGATTATAATATTCGTCCATTGTGAAAGTGACTTGGCTACTAAAAGTTTCAGGTAACCTTTACCCAGGCCAGGTAGCGATTTATCACGTGGAGCATACACATGATGCATACTGCACTCTAGTTTCCACGCTATCCCTTTTTTCTGGAGAGATTCAAAAGGCGCCATCATCATCATCAGGTACTAAAAAGGAAGTGATCGCAGATCGTGGACTAACCTTGGTGGTTATCGAATGGACATCACCACCCATCATCACGTTGCAGCGTTTGGAGATTTTTTTTACGACGTACGGGATTCCGTAATAAAATATTCCAACAACGTGTTTCGATATGCACTTTGTTTTTTCTGCATAAAAAATACACGCCAAAATCGATGTGTAATTCGCTAACGTATTCATATCTTGAATTTTTGCGCATACATTTTCAACATCGCCCTCATATTTATTACAGGAAAGGTCACCTTCGTTGTAATGAAAAACCACGAGATACAATAATTTTGAAATTACAACTGCCCCAAACTCCAAACTCGTGATAACTCCAAACGTCCAAACTGCTAAATAAATATGCTATCATCTCATTTCCAATTTTATCCTTTTCCCTAACTTTTCCATTCCAGGTATGGACATGTGCATACACGTTTTCCCCATCCTTTCCTGGATTTTCGATGCAGCCGTAACAGTACCGTGAGCTTCTACATTTATACTTTGGCCAGTATTTAAATGTCTCTTTATCCACACTGCCCGCCAACTTGTCATTTGTACCAAAGCTTTTTTTTGAATTTGTATGATGTATCTAGAAAACCAGTTTCCAAAGGGGAATTTATTTATTTTTTTCATACATTCCTTTGTACTTCCAAAACAGGTGCAGTTTTTCACCCCGAATATTTCAGTATAAAAATTTCACTCATGAAATGCCAACTGGTGTGGTGTTGTGATGTGGTAGCAGATAGTTCCGTTTTGAAAAACGGGACTTGGCCGTGCACTGTATTTTTTTAAGGGGAGGGTTGTAATCAAGAGCAATTTCCATTCATCTCCTCTTATAAAATTTATGCTGTAATGGGGGAATGTGGAAAAAAGACAAAAGCTATTTTTATGCAAGTTTGAGTCATCATCAAAAGCAAAACCTGAGCAGAATTAAAAAAGCTGTTGTGTGCTGTCATGTGTCATCTCGTCACGTACATACACGTATCATGCACCTCAATTCCACTTTTATTTCATGCAAAGCAAGATTACCTCTAAAATCTAAAGTGAGAAGAATTTTTTTTCCAAAGCTGCACACAAAATCACAGAACAAGGTTAAACGTAATTGCCCTTTTTTGACTGTGCCTAATTCACAAAGTGAGTTTTTCTGTGCCCTGATTCTTTCCTTACTCTCGCAACTCGCATATTGTTCCTGTACACCCTATCATTACTATTGTAACAGGGAAGGGAGCCCTTATTTTTCTCAAAAGTAAACTGATAGAAAAAATGCTTTCAGTATTGTACAGGGATGTGATGTGGTGCCCTTCTACGTATTGAACTGAATCGGATCCTTGAATGAAGCCCAGAAAAAAATCACTACGTTTTTCTCTTCATAGTGACTAATCAACCTGAACCTTTTTTGTTCGAAGTTTTCTCATATTTTGCCAGTGCAGAGAGTCTTTTGGAATATTACGTAAAGCGATTTCAGTTGCACTGCACATGCTTACTTTTCGTCTCCTTTTACACGTTTTTCGTAATAATTCCTATTTTAGAGTGTAATGCAGAGGGAGAAAGAAAAGAGGAGCAGGCATGCGTCTACTTTTTTCTCCCTCTGCGTCAATATTTGAGTATTTCGAGTAGTTTTTAAATGGAAAAATGAGAGTGATTTTTACGAAGGGTTTAGTCGTTAATGGATGGATATTGATGATCAATGCTGCAAGTTGAGTTATGTAACTGGCGACCAACCCTCCTCCACCTTATTCTCCATTCACCCTGCAAAAACCCCATCCCTTGAAAAGGTGGCTTCTTAACGATTAAGTAGATTTTACTTTTAACAGATCACATATCTTCAGTCCAGATGCGCATTTTCACCTAATCTCGAAGAAAGATGGAAAAATATGAGTGGGTGCTCTGCTGTTGCGCAGCTTGCTCAGATAGATTCATATTTTTTAAAAGACATCCCTTTCATTTCAGAATTTGTAACTAGAAAAAAAAGGTTAATTGTTAAAAAACGCTTTTTCATCTAATCATCATGATAATCCTGACCTTGGTTTCTTCTTACTGTAAATACATACATTTTCGGGGGACAAAAAATAAGTCGTATTTTCTTTCAAAAAATTAGGACATTTTCTTATGCCCTCTTTACTTTCTGGAATCAAATTGCTTTATTTTTACTTTTGCATTTGTTACTGCATGAGTGAGAATTTTTGTTTTTTACAAAAAATGTTCACACAGAAATGACTGATTTTGAACAAATTACAGGGCAAGAAAGAAACGCCGCTGTGCACCCCTTAATAATACAGTTCATGTGAAAGAAAACGCTTAAAAACGATCGTTTTTCGGCTCATCTTTCATTTTCTCAACCCTATCCCTTTACAAGTGGAGCCTCCACTTTTTTTTCCAAAGGACACAGCTGAACTTATATCGATTTTTCGTGCTGATTTCTGTACACAGATTTTTATCAGAATTGGAAATTTAAAAACGGGGTTGAGTAAATTACAATATCGCTTTTTTGTCTCTGCGTAAAATTGTCCTCTACTTGCCAATTTTTGCCTCAAGCTGTAAAACTGAATAGGCAGGGTTCCTCTCAACTGCAATCTAATTATTCACAACGTGACACTCGGTATAGGACATTTTCTGTTGATATAAAAGAACACCTGCAAACCTCATCGACTTTTTTTTCGAGGAAAGTTGTCAGGTCGTCACAAAATTCACGTAGGTAATTTTTAACGTACATACAAGGTAAACGTATTTTCTGAAAATAAAGCAGTGAAAATCCAAAAACGGAAAGTGACGTAAGAAGTACTTCCAGTGAATGGATTCAATTTCATATTTAAAAATTTAAAAGCCAGGTATTGTCCGTGTAGCGTATATAAAGTAACCCAATTTTTGTCATTGTTTGTCTTTTTTTCGAGCACTTCTTGGCTCGTGGCATTTTCCGATGAGCAGTTGCAAGATGCATCTGGTTCTGGTTACGTGATGGAAAATGGAAAGCTAATCAAAGCTCTTTTTTACGTGCCATGTCATTCACACAAAACGCTTCATAATGTTTTCCTCAGGTCTCCTTTAAAATTCGATTTGTATGAAAAAATTGACTGGTACGTTCCTCCTCAACCTGGCAAACAATGAAAAATTCATCCAGTGATTGGTGTACTTGGCCAGGCAGAGAGGGACAACGACAACGTGCAACTTGCTTTGCTTTTTTTTCTCCCCGGACAGATGCACATTTTTCCATTGTCCGCGTCTACCTTTCATTTCATCAGACTCATCAGAAAAAATGAAAGAGCTCACGAGTAAAGTACATCGAAAAAAGAGGATTGAATTGCAATAGAGTAAATATTATACGAAACTCCGTTTTTCTCCACCTATCAATAGTGCAGGGAGGAAAGACTGAAAATGTCTTTGTTGTCCGTTTCTCTGAACTTTTTCATATAAGTTCTTCTCGCAGTTGCAAAGGGATCAAATAAGTACATGCCCTGCGCTGCAAAACTTGTGTGGAGAGTACTTGACTAGCAGAGTACAAGCTCAGCGAGTGAGTTGAACAAACATATTTTATCAGTTTATCGGTGAGTGGTGGAAAAGGTGCTGTTGGGAGTCTAATCATCCCCATCATCATTTGTGCCTTGCGCTCATATAGCACAGACATGAGGAAAAAAAATTATTGGGAGCTGTACCAGCTGCCCTTAACTAGTAGCCATTGCTATTAAACACAATTTTTTAGGATCATTATTATTGTTATTATCATTACAAGGCATAATATATTCTCGGTAGCACTATTCTCCCTCCTCTAAAGAGTATGCTCTCTAATTGCTTAGAATGTTCCTTGTGTAGCGTTAATGTAATTAACTCTGCTATTATTGAGTAAGCCATAGCTTTTAATTAAATGTTTTGTAATTATTCTGGCTATAAACCATTATTGTAATAGAATTTAGACGCAACCTGAACAGGAATTATTATCACGGCAGATAGTTTCCAGTTTTGTTCCCGCTCAAATTACAAGGTTTTACAGGACTTTGAAGATTTTTTTTCAGCTAGGCAGATTTTGAATGCAGACTTAACTTTGTGCACATGTGCGCAAAGTTATTTGTGTTTTTTCTGTTATTATTCCTTACAATTGTACTCCTACTTTTTTCCGGAACAGGACTACAATATTCGACCTCGAGTAAAGCTACAATGCAAATACATATAGCCGTAATAATATAATGGGGTTTTTCAACAAAATGCCATCATAAGGTAATTCCATTTGTATGCTTCCTGAACTGCGGCAGTGATGCACCATGCACTGTCACTAC
>JAHZND010005140.1:0-29154 GCA_027744115.1 Acrocyrtus sp. NNG-2020 | reverse complement strand
ACCCAAAGTTATTAATGGAACAGATATTGGCTGCCGGCACATATAACGGGTAGGCCACCTGTGGATAGTTTGCGTCCTCATAAAAAAAGGTATGATATAAGTTTAGTTGAGATTTTTTAAAATTCTAAAATGCAATGTAGCTGCTCATTGTTAATACGATTTTAATAAATCAGAGTGCGTGTAATTGAAATATAGACGTTGTCTTTTTTGCAAATTTACAAATGACAAACAAAGTTTTTCAAAAATGAACTCATTTTATAAACGTAAAATAATATTTCCGTAAAACTAGCGGAATTTATCTGACCCAAATGTATGCATTTCCTACACGTGTGTATCGATAGGCTCTGAAGAAAACTTTTTGATATTCCTCCCTGCCCTGGCATCAACCTGGTTCTGGCATCGTTCCTTGAAAGACGCGGATTTTCACGGATATTTCATTCCAGAGGACACATGGATCACGCCCGACCTTCATTTCATGCATCATATCCTAAAGGTATGAACAGATCCGGAGATATTCCAGAGCAATTTCTATCTCAGAAGGAAAAGACATGCCCGCATGGTCCACGTGCTCCACTTACCTCCTCGCTTATATATGTAAGGAGAAATTTATTTTGAAAGCACTTGCCATTTCTTCCTCTTCCCACCAGAATTTTCCAGAGATTTACCATTTCATTTGATCCCAATTTACCTGAGCCTAGCCCGAATTCTCCAAAGTCCAGCTTTCCCCTTCATCCCGAACACGACCTTTACTCGGTAATTGTGAGGGACAGAATTCATTTAAAAGAGGAAAACTGTTAGCTGGAAGTGGACTACCGAGAATTATCATAATTTCCTTCCTACATTTAATTTAACTCGGTTAAAAAAGTTTTTTGCTGTGTTCTCTTCTGAAATTGAATGAGTCTGTAGTCGGCTGAGAGCTGCGTACATATCTTTTATTCTTTAGGTAAATGAAAGTGAAAAACTTTCTTCATTTGCAAACACACCAACAGGGCTAGAGTTGCAAGTGGCAATGCAACAGTACGAAAAAGTCTTTTTGTCCGAAACTTTTCCATTATCATCACCCTTCATTTAACGTCATCCTGTTTTTAAAAAGCATTAAGAAGCCCATTAGAGATTAGCATTTTCTTGTGGAAAGTACTTTCTCCGGGAATGTAAAGGTTCCAGGGTGCTGTATACTTTTCTCTTTCTCCATTACAAAAACCTTTCCTGGAGGGATATCTGTCTCAGTCACTCTTTTTTCGCCTGTTGATGTTAAGCTTATTTGGGATTACAGTCAAGCCAGGTGCACAAACACCCGCATTTCTCAAAATGAGAAAACGAGCCCGAGACGGGAAGCATTTGCTCCTAACTGCTTCAAAATTTAGTTGTTCACGCTACATTTAAAACAAAAGTTTTCCCTCTTTCCCCATGACTTGATGACGTTGACGGGGGAAAATGGAGAAAGGAAAATAAAAAACTAAAAAAATCTTCTTCTTTGTGTCCTCTCTTATTTTTCGAGACTTCCATTTAATCACGCTTTGAAAACGCATTTTTATTGGCTCGTATTTCTTGATGAAATGCTTCATTTTAAAAATGCTCCTTTTCTAAGCACATCTCACAGCTCACATGTAAGTAGCAGTGAGCTGTGTACTGCTTTCGGCTTTTCCTCGAAAATACACATTTTCGCAACCTCTCTAGGGACATATTACTTTGCACTGCGTAAAACGTTACGGAAACAAACCCTTTCTGCCGTTTTTGTTCCTTTCAGTTTTGTAGTAGAGTGCTCCCCGCTCGTAAAAGGAATTAACGGAGAAATACAGTACAAGAAAGGAAATAAAAATGAAAGATTAAACGAGCGCAAAAAATATTTCGTACTGGGTCTCCCTTCCAAGATTTTTTTTCTCCCTCCACATTCCACTTTCAGTGTACAATTCCAACTACAAAATAACTTTTCTATTATTTTCCTGAAGCAGAAAAACAGTCCAGGATACGGAAAGGTAGTAAAATTTATAAGGTCTCTCGCTCCACTCCACATCCACCCAAAAAAACTGACTGGCTACCCTACAAAGAAAATTTTTTCGCTGAGCTTTTCACTACAAGAACGGAATACATTTTTGGAAGCGACACGCACGGAACACGACGTAACCTATAAGAACGAGCTTTTCTAAAGGGCGAAACTATTTTCTTTGTGTCTGGCCTAACATCTTAAATATTCCATTCGTTTTTGTAAGCAGCCCCACACAACTTTTTTTCCCATTGCAAAAATCCCATTTAATATATATTACTCCGGAAAGCCTACAAGATCTCCACCTTCACCTATTAATAATAATATTGGGTATAAATAGTGTACCGCTTTCGAGGAAGACTCTACTTTCGTGTAAGAGAAAAGCAACAGATTTTTTACACTTTATTTTAAGAACTGAACAATCTCCGGGAGAAAGAAGGACTTGAGAATGGAGAAGCCCTGCCAACAAAAACAGCTTTTTCACTCTTTCTCAGATGAACACAGAAGAAAAAAAATGTTACACACGAGGTTAGTGAACTCTACCGGTGGACAAGTTTCCTTTTTTTCTTATCTTGACTTGACTACACTTTTATTTAGCCTACTTTGGAAAAAGAAAAAAAAGTATTTTTTTACTTTCCTTTCTCTTTTTCTTCTCTCCTTTCCCAAACTTGGAATTGAGTCTCTCCACATTTTCTTCTGCGTATGTTTATGTATATTTTCCCCATGTGTTTCCCACCGTCGTCCTCACTCCTCACCAGAAAAAAAAAGTTTTTTTTCTTCTTTATGTAGCCATGTTGGCCCATATTTTCCCTTTTTCTCCCCGACTCACTTTCCCTCTCACTCTCTGCCCTTTATTTTGAATGGAGGAGTAGCAAAAAAATATATTTTTTCTTCTCCTAAACAGAATAACAGGAGCCGAACATAAAAAAGAAAGTCTAACCATTTTCCCTCTCTCTTTCTCCCCTTCTCTTGAGCATTTTTTCTCTCCTCTTCTCTAAAGCTCTCATATGAGCCATTACGACTGTCATTTTTTCATTATACTTCCAAGACTAATATGCAGTAATGGCGGTGAAGGATGTTAACAACGTGTAGTACAAATAGTCGTTTAGCACACTGGAAAAAAGCGAAGGAAAAAGATATTTTCTAGACGCCAGACTTTGGACTTGGCTAGAGAGAAAAAATGGATATATTCGTGCAAGGAAACACTGCTCTGGCTCTGAGGCTCTGTGGCTCACGGCTCACGCTGTGTTGTTTTGTTTGGGAGTTGGAGGAGAAAAAAAATATATGCCTTGTCCTTACATAAAATGCATAGGCTCCTCTCTCTGTCAGGAACATTATTAGGGAGAAATTTGGGTCAGTGAGACTTTCAGACGTGGGGACTACTACAAAAAAAGCATATCCCTTTACACGCTAAGACATAAATGTGCTGCTATTACATAAAATAAAAAGGATTTTTTTTCACCTTCTCCGCTCCCCCTCCAAAAAAACCGCCGCAGCCACCACACCGCCATTTACTACTACAAAATATATTTTTTCTCAAAGGAGAGATCGACGTTAGTCATCAGAGAAAGCTTTTGCTTTATTTACTTGGGGAGAAAAGGGGGAAAAGTAATGGGAAGTATTAGCGAGAAATTTTTTTTCTGTAGGGAAATATGTACCTGGAAAATGGAAAGTTGCTGGAGATGGAGAGCTCTAGAGCTGGAGAGAGAAAAAAAAACATGATGAGATGGCATAGCTCTTTCTGGTGCATACCTGAGCATAATTAAGTATGGAATATGCATGACTGGAAGGGATATGTGCCTTAAATAAAAAAAAAGTTAGGCTTGGGTTTAACATGGCTTATAAAAGAGGCATTAAGGAAAAAAAGAATTTTCTTTTTTGCGTACACATTTTTGCACAAAATTGGTAAAAGGGGAAGTTAGCAGAATAATATTTTTTAACTGTTGTTACATGTCCCACTTTTAACTTTTAATATTTGAAGTTTTTTCCGGAAAGATTTCTCGGTTAAAGCCAACATTGAAAAATGTTGCTGCTTTTTTCCTTATGCTTATTTCCTCACCAGAAAGCAACAGCAGCATTCCTCAATGTAAAGCCAAAAGAGTTATCCGGTGTATTTTTTCGATTAAAAAGTTTTTTAGGTAAATTTTTATTTTGGAAATTTGAATTAGACTTTTTCCGTAATTGCTTTTTTCGCGGGTTTTGAGATATGCTCTTAATTTTATTTTTGAGAATGAATGAGCAGTGGAGTTCGCGCCACAACTTTGAAATTAAATTTTATGCCTTGATTTCTCATTGGTAAATCGGAGCGCAAACAGGTACCAGAGAGAGAAAAAAATTCGTTTGTTTGCTACTTTTAGACTTCCTCCTAAAATAAGAAGTGCTGAAAATTTTTTTTGGAGTGGACTCCAGTAAAAGTAGAACAATCAGCGAAAAAAGTAGATCTGCTTAAGAGAAAAAGGAAATTTAATGGATGGAAACTTTTTTTTTCTTTCCAGGTTTCCCATTTTATATTTTTTCATGGCTTTATTGCTGAAGGTGAAGTAGAGAAAAGTTCTTTTAGGGGAAAAACTAGTTAAGTTAGGTAAAGAAAAAAGAATTTCTTTTTAAAAGAAAGTTTTATTTTTGATAAAAATGAATTGCATTTTGCCATGTCGTCCTCTCCTCCCTTCTCTTTGTATATTTTGGAGGGAGTAGGCTAAAAAATGAGAAAGTCGTTTGTTAGTGGAACTTTTTTCAGTGTTAATTTCCCATATGTGCATAAATCACATTTTGGACGGATACAACGAGAAGCTCCCGTTCCATCGTTCCTGTTTCACTGGTCGGGTGCACTCTTTGTCATTTTTTGGAGTGCCAAAAAAGGAGTGGGCAAAAAATTCCTGCCTACAGTAGACTGGAATTGTAGGGAGGAAAGAAGTGGGCTAAGTATGAGTAAAATCACAGTACCTTCAAAGAAACCGTACTAATATAAGGTTGTAATATTCTTCTTAATGAATATTTCTGATTTTTTGCAATTTTAGTACAATTTTCGCGGATAAGGATATACGTTTTAGCAATACGAAAAAACATTTTTTTGCCTTTTTTGCCACAGCATTCATTAAAAAATGTCCCTATTGTGCTAGTGCCATATTACAAAAATATAAGCCTTGTCCCTTCCTTTGAAATGATGCATGGAAAAGAGCTCGTGGTAAGGTGGCACAATGAGCAAAAACTCATACCGTAGTAGGAAATTACTGAAAAAGTGCATGTTAATGTTGGATTTAAACGCCCAAATAAAATTTAAAAATCTATTTTATGTTTATTCATACGTAGGTGCATTTGTAGCAGCAAAATGGAGGTTAATTTGAAAGTTTGATTTCGATTATGAGATGCGAGTTAGGTATGTTAACTATTGCAACCTTTCCTTATCTCGCATAGCCCAATTGTCAGTGCCAGTTCACGAGCGCCTAACTAGCCGATTAAAACTCGTGTGTGATGTGGCGTTGGTTGATGCTACTTCTGCTTGTAAAATGCAGTAGGCAAGGGCAGGACTGTCATGACGTAACCTTTTTTCCCACCTCCTTCACTGTAGCGAGAAAAGTGTAATTTGCACTAAAATGAAAAACTTTTTTATGCTACATAAAAAGTCAAAATTATTCTCCTTTTCCCACTCCCGGAAAGGTATATATGTATCTCTTACCAAGCCCAAGATCGGTACCAAGCGACTTAACTAACCATGCGGCTGAAAACCGCAGTGCGCAGGAAAAAAGACAAAAAACTCCAATTTAAAAAAAACGTGTCTTTTTTAAAGTGAGTAAAAATAAACTTTTATATATATATTTTCCACCCTCAAGCATTAGTTTTCCCTGCTGTACGTGCTGGTGTGGGAAAACATGACCGCAATAACTTGTAAAGTTGCTCGTTTCTCATCTTGTCCTGGTCATAAACGGGGTAACTGTGGTGGAAGTCGGGAAGGACTATAATGGAATTCATAAAGGGTAACGTGAGAGCTCCACAAAATACATAAAAAATAGCCGTATTTGGTCGCCTCGCACCCGGAAACATGATAAGCTTTCATGATTAAATATCGGACTCATAAAAAACCGAAACATATTTTTTCAATGAAAAATTCATACAAAAATAGCCTGCTTATTTGCTTTGAGTGTGATAAATCATCAAATAAAATAAATTGATAGTAAAATACATACAATTTATACAAGCGATACCATAATTTTCTCCTTCCTGTGTCTTGTCAATTGTCCGTGCTGCTGCACAAAACCGAAGCATTCATTTTTCATATTTAAGCAATTAGACACCTGAGCGGACCGAAGCCATTGCCCAGCCCATGATAAATTCATAAGCAGATTTGCTAATGAACTGTGCGTTTTACGCTTAACGGTTCTCAATTATTTAGTGTCTCTGTTTATCAGGCGATCTATCTGTTACAGTTGAAAAAAATGGTTTTTTCATGAGGGCTGCACATAAAAAAGGTGTTTTACCTTCGGTGATGGAGGAAATGAACTGGACAACTTTAAATATTTACGCAGCCGGCCACTTGCGTAATAGTAATAGCTAAATAAACGGAAAAGGCCAGCTAAAACGTTAAATAAATGTCAGTGCGGGACAAAGAAGGGCACGCCAGGGAAGCAAGAGAAATGCATGTCAATTTTTTTGTCGGATTATTGACATAATTTTCACTCAAAAAATGGAATGATGTATTACTAACGGCGTGATATGAAAGGAGGGTGGGTATACTCCAGCAAGAAAAAGCAACTACCGCATATTTATCCGTCCTGTCATGTTTCGTTTCGTTTGTTGGCGCGGCACAGTGCAGCTTAAAATCCTTAATTGATTCCCCTTTCGCCCACTTTCCTCATTCCTCAAGGAGAAGCCTTTTTCTTTTTACTGCTCCGTCAAAGTCGATGTCGTAACAAAAGTTGCAGTACAAAGCCATAGCAGTTTATATGTATGCACTTTGGATTGGAAATTGGAAAAAAGTGGAAATTCAATTATCTCCATTTTCCAATTCTCGTCACTTTTGAAGAAAAACAAAAATCGGATTTTCAGAAAACAGGAAGTAAAAATTGCTTATTTTCCGTATAGTACATGCTGGAGAAAAGCCCCATTACACTTTATCCAGTTTTTTGAAGAAAGAGAAGAAGGACTCTCTAAATATTGCACTCCACTTTTCCGCTAAATTAGAAAAGGATGTATTAAGCCATTTTATTACACGAACAGCATAAATGCAATATTGCGCTAGACAAGGCTTAAGAAGAACACACTTTACGTACTCATGCAACGTTACACTTTATTACGAGATGTTTTTAAAGTGGGTCACTGCACCTCATTTTCCTACATTTCTACCTTTAACCGGCTTCGCCGGTTTTTCTTTCATTTTCCTTTTCCACACCGCTTCCCACTCCCGCTATATTGCATTTTGTGCCCTAAAAGTGAATGTCATATATTTTAATTTATTTTTTTTCCATTGTGGAGGGCGCCCTTCTTTCCTCAATTTTTAGCACTTTTTTCCTATTCACGTGCGCCTACTAGCGAAAGAACATAAAAGGCTCTTTTTTCCAGCACGTAATAATTTCTCCTTGAAATTGGACCCGATTATATATATTTCTTTTTTTCCCTGTTCAAGCTCAAGTGGAAAGAGGTATCGTGTCACTATTAAATAATCTCTTTTTTCTACATTATACGATGATGACATTCTACACCTACTCCACTTCCTCCAGCTCTCTTTTATGCTATGTTATAGGAAAGAGAGAAGTTATTTGAAGAAGAAACTAGTTTTTTTTGCTTACGCTATTCCGTCACCTGTCATAAACATAAATAATGTAGTTTACTCACTCTCCTTGCAAACACTGCTCCAAAATATGTGGACAGCCTTAGCTCAGAGCACTAAAAGCAGTATAGATAACCTTTTATGATTATGCATGGATATAGAGAAGTTGCTTCTTTATGTGATGGAATGTGAGTGGGATGATAGCAAAAAAAGGAATTTTCTTTATGAAGCTAGCAAGTGCGAGTGAGTGTGTAGCGGTTAATATCTTATTTACTTTTTTTCTCTTTTCCTATTTCCCCTCTTTATCATTTATCTCCGCTAATAATAATAACTGTTATTACTAGTGAGAGTGATATGTGAAAAGAAGAAGAGAAAAAAGGCATAAACTGGAGACGTTTTTTTCTCTTTTCAGGTACTTACGGAACACGTGGAGAAACTATTTGGAGGAAGTGCTGCGAGAACTTTCACTCGTTTTCAGAAAACACTTTCACTTTTTTGCACGCAGACAAATAAATAAATTACACTTTTTTGGATCACAATCCGAAAAAAACTTTTATTGCAAAATCAATCAGTTATTGGAGACCATTTGGAAGAAGTTGTGTTTGGATTATATTAAGGGGAATAAAGAACAAGTGTACGCACACGAGTATATTAATAAGTATGTCGCGCCGCACCTCAAAACATTACTATTTTTTCACCAGAACACACTTGAATATTGCCTTAAGGTGAAGTAATGTAATAATAATCTTGCCAGAGTTACTTTCTCCTACTTTGGGTACCTTTTGCGTGCATGTGCTTCTCACATAATTTGTAATGCGGGAGACAAAACGAGTTTTTTATTTGCCACTCGTACTCCTTCACTCCCTCACCTTTTTTTGTAGAGAGAAGTGAAAGTGGATTTCACACACGGAGTAAAAAAAGACTAAAAAGTGGCAGAGCGCGTAGATAGCAGAACTGTGGCGGAGGAGCACATTGTATTTGCTCACACATTTCTTTTGTGTGGCGGGTTTCCTTTTATTCGTTATGCAAACAAGTTAAAATTCACTTAGCTAGGTGAGCAACACAAAAGAAAAAAATCTCTGAGGTGAAATGACAAGAAAATTTTTTAGAGTGAAAAGAGTCGCCACTTTCTTTTCTTAGAGGCTCTCCGGTGCACTCTTTTTTTAACAATGAACCCAGTCTATTTACTTAGAAAAAGTTTCTTACCAATTCCGAAAGCAAATAAGGTCGGTTGGAGAAAAAATTCTGATAACTTTCAGGCAGGTAAATTATCATTTCATAAATTTACTTCATCACGCCACTTCTTGATTTCTGCACGCAGCACTCAGTAAGAAAATCGGTACGAAATAGCTCGATTCCTATCTCCATCCAATGTCGACGTCGATGTTGAATGGGAGCAGAGTGCGATACGACAGAAAATAGTTCAGTTCATAAAACTCACAGTCAAAATCAGCTGAAAATTTTTTTTTGCGAGCAGTCCCAAAAACATTATTTTTCTCTACAAGTCTGAATCACGAGTGCTGAGCGTATTTTCTGTAACTTCATCCGGGGTAAAAATTCAGTTCTTTATTTTCCCCAAATAATATTTTATTATTATGGCAAACAACACCACTTACATTGGCATTGGCCAGTTACCCCAGAAAATATACTTCACGCAACACATGGAGCTAATCGCATGCCAATGCCAACAAACAACTACAAAGGACACCACAACGCAAAAAAAGTATTCTCATAGTCAGAAAATATTTCGCATATTTTCCTACACAACTTACTCTCTTATAACCGAGAAAACAAAATTATTTTAATCTTCACTCAAACGTGGAAGTCATAGTCGGCAGTCGGTAGTATTTATATTTTTCAAGATTTTTATTTCTCTCATTCAAACTGATATTAATTTTTCATGTAAAATCTCAACATGACAAAAAAATGTTTTGCACTCGTCACCAATCACGCTTGTATTTCCTGTTAGCAAGAAACGTTGACAGTTCTCTTTTTTGTCCGTAAACAAGAGGAAATGCAAAAAATGTGTGAGGATGTACACGAGAGAAAGAGAGAAAAGAGAGATACAGACAGAGTAGAAAATTGTTAGGTGAAAGCTCAAGAGTGACTAACCCAGGTCTCGGTGCTAGCTTAAAGATTTTGTTATGAGCCAGTCCAGGAGTGAAAAGAGAAAAATAGGAGAGTAAGGAGAGAGCTCTACTTGAGTTGACTAGAGAGAGGAGATTGCGAGAGTATTGTAAAAAATGTAGTATGATCAGGGTTAGTACACAGCACACGGAACACATACAAACTCATATACGATTTTTTTCTCTCCCTCTTTAAAGCTGGACTTTTTTTCCGTTCTCTGTGCAGAAAAAAAGACAATGCCTTTTATTGCCTATTCCCACACCAAAATATATATGAATACATATATATTTTGCGTGTGGACGATGTGCGCTGGAAAAAACGCAATGAAAAAAAATGTGTGGAAGGGACCAAAAGCACACTTTTACTCTAGTGCTCGTGCTCGCATTTAGTGTGCGGTGGCATAAAAAAATAAATATTTCTCCCTCGCACTTCCCACTCGTATTAGTCGTATTCGTATCCATGCAATTTTGCATCTGCTTATGCTGAGGGTATCAGTTATTACTTTTTTTTGAAAAAATAGTTTTGTCACCTGAAGTAGTATGGGGACCTGAAATTTGAAGTCATCAAAAGAATTTTTTTTTTGAAAAAAATTGGTGCAAGAGCAAAAATAGTTAACTTGGGTAGTTGTCGTTTGGAAAAGGTTTCGCATGGGAAAAGCAATATATTTTTTTACAGATTCGGCAATATACATAAAAAGCAAAACACTATGGTTTATTACGGGAGCCGGAGCAAAAGTGAAGAGGAAGTGGAATAGCTGGTTAGAGCTGGAGCTGGAGCTGCTGTTGTTGGAAAAGTTGGAGTAGTCTTTTTCTACGGACTCTGCCTACCTTACTACTGCGCTTATTGCTCCCTGCTGCTGCTGCTGCCTTTCGGTAAGGATCGTAAATGCCGACTGAAACACAAAAAAAAATTATTATACTGAATACGGCTCCTGCTACTTTGCTCCTAGTCACTGGTGGCAGTGGCTCATTTCATTTCTCCCTTGTTATGGTGTAGGGTACTACGACACGGATTCCTGAAAAAAAAATTTCAGGCATCAGGGGAAAGCCTATATCCATTTTCCTGGTTTGACTCTGACTTCCTTTTTTATTAGTGAGCGGTAGGGAAAATGAAATATATATAAAAATGGATTTGTATTGGAATTAGAAGTCGGAACTCTGGAATTGAAATTTTCATCTAAAATTCTAATTTTCAGTAATGATGCCGGGGAACCAATTGGAAAAACATGCGTGCTTTTATACTTACTTCCATCCACGAATCAATACAAAGGTTATACCGAAGGCATTTTTGTTGTTTATTTATTCTCAATTGTTTGATTGGGACTATTTCTCTGATGAATAAGAAATTCTGCTCCTGCTTGAGAATATACTTAGGAGAGAGTTTACTGCTGGAAGAGCTTCCAATCTACAAAATCCACCCGAAAATTACATTCAATTTAAACTGGCAGTGGGTGGTCCGACATGAATGTTGGATCTGTTAATAAATCAATTTTACATTTTCAGGGGTCAATGCCTTGCCCAAAGGGGATAGCTGTTTTTTCTAAACAACACAGCAGTTCCCATTTCCACCAAAAAACCTCTCACTACTTTCCCATTGTTCCCCTTCCCCTCTCTGATTTAATTTCCTCGCAATTTCGCTGCATTTGAAGGTAAAAAATCCTTCTCGCTAGATAGCCAGGGAGCGCTCATAAAAAAGGGATGCCACCGGTATTTTTCGCCATACAAATATACCTACATCTGTGGCGGTGGTTTACTATAAATGCTAACCTAAACCTGACCTGACTAAACCTATTCCAGAATAAAATTGCAGAATTAGCGTTTTCCCTCTCTTCCCAAATAGCCTGGAGCCTTGATGGGAAAGCCGTGCCTAGTGTAAAGTCTACACGGGTATAAGTGCCACTTTACAACATCAGCTTACGCTCTGCACTCTTATATCCCTTAAAATTGTGTATGCCATTTTCCCCTTTGAATCCCTTCTCACGATGATGATCATGCTCCTGATGTCTTCCTTCTCTCAATATCTTTTTTCCCTACCTATGCTTTTACACTTGGACTACGAGGGAAAAAATGTTCCTTTTTTTGTGAGCCTTTTTCCCTTCCACCGAACAAGTCCGAACAACCTTTTTTTTGCATGATGCGTACCATAATACTATATGCATGTGGATGTGTGTGGGCTACATGTGTGAAAAAAATGAAAGTGAAAGTAACTACTCCCGCCGTTCCCGTTTTCCGTACTCTCTGNTACTATATGCATGTGGATGTGTGTGGGCTACATGTGTGAAAAAAATGAAAGTGAAAGTAACTACTCCCGCCGTTCCCGTTTTCCGTACTCTCTGCCAAGAAAATATCTACGAAAGCCATGTTCAAACAACAACATCATCCTTATCGTGATCATCCTTTACCGATCCAACTTTCCTGACGTTGGATTGTTATCCGTGTGTAGTCTTGTGCTATTGAACCTTAAGAAAAATAAATATATACCTCGTGACAACGCTGCCTTTTTTAAAAGGATTTTCGAGACAGCCACACTGCAGATGTACGGACAGGAAATAACTTATCACTTTCACTTTTCTTCTTATCTGGTTTGCCCTTATAGAAGGATAACGAATAGATGTAGTAATGCGGAAGAGCCAAGGTGGGAAAAAGATGATAACATTTTTGTAGGTGGGAGAGGACGTTGAACGACCTAAGAAAAAAAGGAGCTACCTTGCCTTAGCTTTAAATAATGCATTATTTGGGAAAGATTGAGGAGAAAGTTTTTTTTTCTTTTCATATAATCATAATAATGGAATGGGGTTCCACTCCTGTTGTAAATCTCAGTGGACGGCTGTAAAAGCCAGAGAGTGAAAGGAATATGGTACCGCTGGGAGCTCATTTTTTGGAAGGGAAATGAAAAGAGTATGGTCATCTGCTATTACTTACAATTTGAAATCCTTTTCATTGTCTAATATCTGAAAATGGTGAGTAAAGAGGAGCATTTTGTGAAGGACGGGATCCCATCATCATCACGGTCAAAATGATGATGGGGACGAGAGACTGGAACCGCAGTCGTAATCGGGTAGCGTTTTCCTTTCCCATCTGTCTCGGAATTCTTTGGTGTGGCGTACCTTGAAAATTGGAAGATAGCACAGGGTAGTTTGCAGTAAGTAAGTGGCAGCCTCTCTCTAAACAAAACAGATAATCTTGCAGTGAGAGGCGAGACTTATTTCCAGTCCACCTACGCATTCCATCAGCGGTAAACAATAAACCACTTGAGAAAAGGGAGAAGTCCAAACAACAGCATACATTGGTGTACAACGACGAGTTCCAGCGCTACACAAGGATTTTGAGTAGATAAATTGTTTCTATACATAAAAAAGGCTTTTCCATTGTGGTGAAAGGTAGAAAGTCTACGGGAATGGGAGAGATGTGGGATAACAGTCTCGTTACAATCATATCACACGAGAGAAGCAGAAAATGAAATTTGGTGGGAAATACTCCCTCCATTATTCCACTTTTCTCCACCTACGTTACCCAAAGCCAGTGTTTGCAGCAGAAGGGAGAAAACGGAACAGCTACAATGTCGACTCTTCTTTCCGCATTGGGATAGCAATGGCAAATGGCAGGAGAGGGAAAGGGAAAGGCACGCACTTTTTTACGCATAGGCACGTAAAGTGTACCGATAAAAAAGAAAAAGTTTTTAGCCATGGGCTTCTCTGCTCTGCTACCTACTTACTTACTCGTGGCTCTTGAGGAGAAAGTCAGTGCCAGTAACAATTGGAAATATAAATATATCCGGGGCACATGACTCCGATGACGATATAATCTCAACGTATTACTTCCTATTAAAATATAACAATGAAAATGGGTATATCCGCACATGTCTCATTTATTGGGGAAAACTTTTTCCGAAGATTTTTATCCTTTTGTTTGTTGGGGGAGTATATATTTTATAGGAAAATGGGGTATTATTATGAAAATGTCTGAAGTGGGGTGTGTATGCCAAAAAAAATATATTATAAGGAAAAGAGAAAGGAAAAAGTCCTTTTTTTGTTCGATTGCACTGCATTCCTCCAACTGTTCTCTAACGGAGAGAAAATTCCAATGTGACTCTTGTAAGAAATAAGCTATTTTATAAGTGAAACGAAACGGAGTGAAAGTAAAAAGGGACTTTTGGTGAAGTATTGTGCTGTCCGGATGATAAGAAAGGCTCTTTTTTACCCTTCTCTTTCCCGTTTTCTCCTACTCCTCTCATCTCAATCTCCCTTTGGCAGAGAGAAAGGAGCGAGTGAGAACGAGAAGAGGACCACATACTGGAAAACAGTAAACTGGCTGGAGAGAAGTAGAGTGGAGCCGATATACCTATAAGAAAAAAAATATTTTTTTGTGTGTGCTCCCTCTGACGTAATAACATGACATGGAAAAGGGTAATTTTTATCGAATATTTTTCTTCCCAAAAAATGTTGGATATATATACAACTTACATATATTGGCATTATTATATTATATATAAAAAAAGAAGTCTTCTTCCTTTTCTCTTTTTTCCTCCAACAACCCAGAAAAATGCATAAAATAGGCGCGCCGTGTGGAGGAACATCAGTGAAGATCATTCCCGTTTTTATATGCCATTGCCATTTTATTTTGTTATCCTCCAACTTCAACTCTTAAAAAAGAGCTGGGTCCAAGTGTATTTTGTACATATTACAGTATACACATCCACATGTTGTGGGTGAGGTGAAGGAACCCTTCTGGGTACTACTAGTAGAGGCACTAGAGAGAAAAATATTTTTTCACTTCTTTTTATTCTTCTCAAATGCAATCAATATTTGTTGCCGTAATGCCTTTTCCCTTTTTTATTTTATATGCAGGTTGCATCTCCATTTTATAAAGGGATTTTTAGCAGGAACCGCTTTAAAACAGTCTGTGCATGGCTCTGTGCGGTTTTTGGCTTAAATTCATTGTAAAAAATATTGATAAGGAGAAAAAGGAAATGCTGTGGAATGCTGCTGAGTGCATGAGTGGGAGAAAGAGTGTGAAGCACATTTTTATATTACCACCTTTTTCTCCCAATGCGAGAACTACAGATAGGGAAAAGCCTTTAATCCCCATCCATCACTTAAAAAAGTTTCACTGGCGCATCCTACGAAAAAAAGCTTTCACCAATCTGCTCTCACTTTCATCTACTTTTTTGGCATTTTGTGTGGTGAAAATATGATGCATATTCATGCCCGTTTCACAGGTAAAAAGCATGTAGGAGTGGGGGATTCCGATACAAAAAATATATTTTTTTTGGGATGGGGACATGTACATGCATATGAAGGATGTTTGCACCTGCACGAGAAAATGAAACCGCAGAAGAATGGAAGCGTGACGCATTCCAAAACTTTCCAGTTATTACATGCATTAGGATGATTATGCATGATGATGACGGACAGGTTTTTTCATCTAATCTTTAGGGAAAGCAAGTTGGTCACGTCACGTCACGTCGGCATTATTTTTTATTTGAATAGGAAACATATATCTGTAACTGGCGACTGGCGAAAATACCTATTTTTTAACAATACCTGGGTATTCTAATATTGACGGGAGGAAGAGGAAAAGGAGAGAAAAAAATCTCTTTTTTGTTATACCTAGGTATTGTTTGATCAAGCACATATTTGATGGCGAACGGTGAATGGTAAGGAGGATGGAGGAAAGGGGGATTGACCTAGTTTTTCAGGAGGCTATCAAGTAAAAAGAGTTTAAGGAAGAGAAAGGGAGAAAATGTATTTCACGAGTGGGAAAGATGGGATGACGGATGAGTACCTGAGACCTGAGCAAGTTTACGATATCCAGTTCCAGTTGGCGGCGCTGCTTATGATGATGATGTCGATGCCGTTTTGTAACGAGGCGCACACAAAAAAATAAAACAAGTTTATTGCGGAGCGGTTTGTTGTAAGTTTGCAGGGAGTATGGAGAGAGTTTTTTAATAGTGCTTTCAGACAGCGGGGAAGCGCTCTTTGTCATCGTCAAATGTGAAGAGTGAAGATGCTTAAGCAAATAACATGTATCAGTGTAAATACAGCCATTTAAGCATTTCACATTTCACTCTCATTCATATGTATCCTGCTTTAGCTCCAGGAGAATATTATTTTTCCCTGGCTCAGGCTGATAGGAATGGGTAGTCGGGCGATTAGAACTGAAGGAGAAGCGAGTACAAGAAATACACAAACAGAATATGAAGATTGAAGAGTTACATTACATATCGTGGTAATACTTCCGGTTTCGGTGTATAATGTAAACACAAGTTTCGGTTCGCGATGTTAATGCGAGTCTTCTCCTTCTTTCGCTGGGGAAATATGCTCCCCATTTTGCACGTTTTCTTCTGATAGTCTAATCCGTATCTAGGTTTTCCTCTGCTTGCGATGTGACGTCAATCCCAAAAGTAAATTCTGGTTCTGTTTGCCTTTCCCCTGTTGGAAAACTATCTCCACTGCGAAGAGGAGAAAATGAATTTAAACACGAAAACTGTTCATGACTATGACTCCCTGTATGGAATGGCTTCTTCGATTTACGAGATCCGAGGTGGGTTTAGTCATTCATCAACATGAAAGAGGCATAGGTAAATGTAAATGGGAGTACCTACTCCACTGCCTAATTGCTTGCGAAGCGAGAGGCTTATGGGTTAGGTGAAATCTTCCATGCAAGTTTTTAATTAGACACCGGTGAATTCATTTAATGATGCCAGAAGTAAGGTTCAAAGTACTGTAAAATAACGGTAATTAATAATTACCAATACAATGGAACTAGGTTAGGTTATGTAAATAACGTTAATGTGGAAAATGCCTCGGAAAACCTTAGTCATTTGTAGTAATCTTAATAAATTTTCTTTAATAGTATTCATCTTTCATTCACATCACATGTAGGTGCAACATGAACCTATTCTATAAATATTTTATATGTAGATTTACGGTGTAGTCTGATAGCCGATTCCAGAAATAGAAGTAGCGCTATTATCGACCAATGATAACAACTCCCAATTTGTTTGATTATTTTTTTAAAAAAGTATATATGTATAAGTATAAACAGTATCACTGACACTGCAAGTCATCGACCATAATAAAAAAAATTTAACTAGAAAATTATTATATAAATAAAACAGAAAAGTTTGTGCGCATGCATGCATTGCTCGAAAATACTTCCTGTAGTCCTGAAGACTTTAATATTTTTTCACAAGAGATTTCGGGAAAAAACAATTACACCAAAAAACAATGAAAAGCAGTAACATAATACGTAAATAGCATTAACTAACAACTTTTTGCATAGTGTTGTATCGGTATGTAGTTCATAAAATTGAATGAGTAAAAACAAAATGGCATGCACTACGCTAAAAAAGTATACAATTAGGTACCTATTCATTTCATGGCACAACGTTTAAGTGATCGTGTTCTGCATTAGTCTGTAGTCCCACCTATCAAAATACGGGAAGCTCTAGTTTTGTTGACGAAATGGAGACCCAATTAGCGGCGAAGTAGATGTAGAAGTATTTTCACTAATATTATCTGCAGGAATTCGCTTTTTCAGTAGATGTTGCCCAAACTGTAATGAAATAAAAACGCGAATATAAAAATACATTTTTACAAAGGTCAAGGTTATTCATGTCTATCTAATATTATCTGCAGGAATTCGCTTTTTCAGTAGATGTTGCCCAAACTGTAATGAAATAAAAACGCGAATATAAAAATACATTTTTACAAAGGTCAAGGTTTTTCATGTCTATTAATATTCTTTTATATTACGACAATTAAGTTCCCTCGGGGGGAAAGTGAAATATGGCATTCGATAAGCTCTCATTTTATAGAGTACGAAACCAAAAATGACTCGAAGTGTTATCATATTGCATTGGTCGATTTCAGGGTTTTTGATTGTTGGGTTCCGCAAAAAAATTTGGTTTCATACTCTACTCGACGAGACCTGCCGAATGGCCTAATAGTTCCAAACCTGAAGGAGGCTTAATTGCCGTAATGTTTCTATAATCATACCGGCATGCGATTTTCAGACTGTTTGCCATTACTGGAACGCCTGCGAGGAGATCGAGCTTGTGGAAACAACGCCCGCTTGGCTGGAATAGGAACAGAAGAAATAGGGGAGTCTTCAAATGAATCATCTGAACCGTTGAAATTTTCCTTGTCAGTATCTGTGTCACAAGCAGGGGAATGCATGCTTTCATATCTCTTTTTAAGAGCAAACGCTAGTTGATCACCAATGTCTAAGCTTGCGTTGTCCCTGGGAAGTTTTAGTGGCCTCAGAGGTGTTCCACCAGGAGACCTACAACGTAAGATCAACATATTACATCTCCACAGTATACTAAATGAAATACTTTAGATAAATATTTACAATAAAATGACATAATAACACATATGCAATGTACCTTTTATTTAACAAAAAACATATACTTAAGTAAATAGCTAACTTACCGTTCTACTCGACGTAATTTTGCATTAGGTAATTCCTTCAAAACATCACTCAAAGATACTTGTGGCTTTTTCTGAATAAGTTTATCTTGATCTCCTTTTCTGGTTATTACAAGTGGCTTACTAACAGCTGGCATGGGTGGCATTGGAGGTGGTGGAGGAGGAGGAGGCGGTGGCGGCCCGGATTGCGGTGCAAAGCTAGAAGTTGGCACTGGAGATGTTAATGGAGGGAGAACGGAAGTAAACTGATTTCCTTGAGAAGGTGTAGGATTAATAACATTGGGTTCCATTACAGTGAGCACAGGTTGGCTCCGGTTTGCCAGTAGATTTTGATTCAGACAATTTAATTGAATCATTAGTCCCTCAACCATTTTCTTAAGCTCAGAGATTTCCGTTTGGTCATTGTAGATTTTACTTTCCTGAGTCGTCACTGATGTCACTTGCGCAGAATCCAGTATATTTTCCTGGCTCCCTTTTGGTGTCGAACAACGTGCAAAGTCGTCTGGATCACAACTAAGTTTTAAAAAAATGATTTTAAAATTTAGTAATGTGTGTTTGTTTAGTATTATGGGTTAAAGTTATGTTGGCCCCATATGCCAACAACATTCTCCAAAAATACATTTTCCCTCTAAATTCTAATTCTAGTAAATAAATCCGCCTCACCTAACGTTAATAGTAGGATTAAACTTTGCTGTGAGCCTGCGCTGTTCTTGGGTCCAACCTTCAGGAGTGCTAGATTCACTCTCATTATCGTCATTTTCGTCATCATCACTGACACTGCTCAAAACTTCAGAACCGACTTCAAATGCCTCAATTAGTCCATTTCCAACTTCATTCTCCGATGGCAAATCACGCTTGAGTGCATCGTCAAAAAGTATAGTGTTCTGAGGCTGGAATGCCCATTGATTATTACAGAATTGGGCCCAGTTGGGTATATAAATCCGACAGGGAGGTGTAAACATTGAACTTGGAAGAAGTGAACCAATGACTCTAACAAGACTTCCAACTGAACGCTGTCGATTTAACGCCCTTAATTTCCTCATACATTCTGTTTGATGAACACGGTCCTTAAGAACAACAACTCGAGCTCTGATTACTTGATACTGTTTCAATTTAATATAAAAAATTGGACATTAGAGGTTAGTTAGCGGCAGCGCAAATAATTATAACTTACCTAAATAATATTATTGCAATATGCATTTGCATTAGGTCGGACTTACTGTCTGCTGTACTACTCCAGCAATATTTGGTGCAACCAGAATTACTACTCCCAACTTTTAACGCCCTTAATTTCCTCATACATTCTGTTTGATGAACACGGTCCTTAAGAACAACAACTCGAGCTCTGATTACTTGATACTGTTTCAAATTAAAATATGAAAAATTGGACATTAGAGGTTAGTTAGCGACAGCGCAAATAATTATAACTTAAATAATATTATTGCAATATGCATTTGCATTAGGTCGGACTTACTGTCTGCTGTACTACTCCAGCAATATTTGGTGCAACCAGAATTACTACTCCCAACGATCCAATTATAGCCACTTCTACGTCCACCGGCGGCATTGGAAATCCTAATTGTTGACCACAAGTTTCCTTCTTGAATTCGGCTGGTGAATTATGGCACTTACATTAGTTTCATTAAATTAATCTCTTTCGGATTTCTTAACTATCTTAAAATGAACTGCGTAACATCAACACAATTAACAGCGTTAGACACCTATTATTAAACCAATTTATTTGCTTATCTGACTCCACGTTTTCTCAGTTCTGTTGCGCTACTTATATTTTGCTATTGACAATTGAAATCAACTGACAAAAAACAATTCATTTCTCATTCCCCTCTTCTTCCTCTTCTCCACGCACACAACAACAAAGAAAGGGAATAAAAAGATCTCAATTCAATCACCCTTTTTTCGCGCTTCTCATTCTCACTGTACTTCTTGCACTCTATCCGCGCACAATCCAGCAAGTTCACTCTTTTTCCTTCATGCTTCCTCAGTCAACGCTCAACTGTCAAAGCTACAAAGTCAAACAAAATGATCGAATTCTCATAAAATTGGGATGAAAAACATTTTCATCAGCCCAGATAATTGGAAGTGGTTATCGAACTCACCGGAATTATTTTTCCCCTGCAGTTGTGTAGTTAAGTAGTTTATTCAGTTAGTAAAACAGCTTTGTTATTATAAACATTTATTGTTTTGCAGCGTTGTTATCACAGATACAGCTTTCGAATTAAGCATGGACATAACTAACGAAAAAGAATTGTGTGGGGGGATGGATAACCTGGAATTGGAAGAGGGTCTTAAATCCCTGACAGTGGAGAAGAATAAGGATACAACTTTACCACCTGGTAGTAATGTACTAGCAGTTACCGCCGAGGTTCATAATCCTAGTAATGGGAGTGGCGATAATAACTGCGCAAACGCCAAGAACGTACCTGAGGAGGATTGTCCAATGGAAAAGGAGAAGGTGAAAGATGAAGGAACACCACGGGAGACAGAGGGGGCTGGGGGTATTGACGCATTGCTAAATCATAAGTTTCAAACTATCGCTTTCTACATGAATCTAGTTTCCAGCAAGAGTCAACATTCATTGCTGCTTCAGGTAAATACTATGCTGGGCCAGTAATGCCATTGCTGGCATAATAAAAACCAATGCAATTTTGATGTCTACATTATGTACTATTTAATTTAAATTTATTTGTATGGTTGATGTACTTGTTTATATATATAGGAAAGCACCATTTCCGGATTTTTAGTTTTATGTTTGGGAGATGAAGATCCGGAAGTTGTGGAACGCACCTTCGAAGTATTCTATGCTCTCTCAATGTACTCCTGAAAACATCCCACTTTTGAAGAAGCTTAATTACTTTATGGATGCACTACGATGTGTAGCAAAGTGAGAGTTACATACAATTTTATTTCTTTCTTTCTCTGTCTCTGTGTGACTGTATTACAACGTATATTTTCCTGTTCAGTCAAAATTAACTTATTTTCTACTTCACTGCAAATTTCAGAAATTCTTTGATCGGAGAACAAACGCGAAGTAATGCTAAGAGAGTTATAGCCGAAATCAAATCATTTCAAACAAAAGACTGCCACCCTCCTCTTTCTGAGTTATCAAATTCAGCGAAAAATGTCTTGGCTTCAAATGTTGATTCCATTACTTCAGCACCAGCGGTTGATGTAAAGAGTGTGCAAAAGCCTGTAGATTTAAACACTACAATGTCAACAATGAAGCGCAAAAATAAAGGAAGAGAGACCATTCTCTTCATTGACGATAATGTCCTCCAAAAGGTTTTACAATTATTTATTTATCAATCAGAAAATGCGATAAATACAAATAATGTATAAATCGAAAATTTTATTATTTTGGGATTGGTGATGGTCAATTAGTATTGATGTTTTGTTGGTATTGCTATTCTGTATCTGACAGAGATCGGATAGGGCACTGATTACTCAAGCACTGATTGGTAAGAAGGGAATCATCTCCGTGACCTACGACCTCAAAAGTAACCATTGTATTGTGCGTGGAAAACGGACGGTTCCCCCTGAAGACTTTGGAAGAGCAGTTGCAGAATTGGGGTTAGCTGCTGTTTATCTTGTTCGAAAGAACGAAAATAAAGAAGAGGTACATACTACAAAAATATTTATACCTATTACAATTGATGCAATTTTAAATTATACTTTTTATTTATTCATGTTCTTTTTATTTATTTATTTATGTCGTAGGTAAAAATTCTGATTGCGGCAGGCGACAAGGAAAATGTACAATATCCAGCCTACCCTGAGGAAGTAGAGAATGAAGACATAGACAGCAGTACATGTGTAGCAAGAACTGATCAACAACGAGCTGATGACACCTCATTTTTAAAATCCGCGAAGAATTTCATCAAGCGATCTTTTTACTGGTAGCTTCTCTTGTAGGGTCCTTTTGCAAAGTTCAATTATTCATGCTAGTAGTTATAGAGTAATAGTAATAGGGTAGATGTCGCAATTATCTGTTAATTAAATTACGCGTATGAAAAAAATACGTATGTGAGTTTTTATATGATACGTTTGTTTTGTACAGTTTTCTACTACACATGATTTGTGATACGATACAAATTATTGGATTATGTATATCGATTTCTCTAAAAGCAAACAACTAACAACTGCCAGACCTGTAGCTCGTAGCTTATTGCCATTAAAGTAGCCCATTTTATGTGCTGTTGTTGTCATTCTGTTCTGATTAGCCCATGTTCCAATGGATCATTTTGAATGAGCAAATTGAATTAAATTGATTACATCAAATAAAGGTGTGAACGTATTTCAAATAAAATAACCATTAAGTATTGCCACGTTTTTACTACATGCTAAATAATTTTAAATTTTCTGATTTTGTGGGTAAATAATATCCATTGACTTTAATCATTATTTTAAAACTTTACTTTCCAAATGTGGTCTTATTCTCATAATAGAATGGATAAATACATAATTTAAGTTACTGTTATATCGAATAAATTAACTTATCCTGTAATAAAGAACCGTAGTTTAGAATCAAAACTTTCTTGTTGCCGCCTTATGATTAAATTTTTTAGAATCACTTCAACTTTAACCTACTTAGGACTTCTAGCTAGCGGGAGGATTTAGCTAGCACTAGCACCAACAAGGCATCTAATTTGCATCAAACGTTTTCTAGCTCAGCTTTATAGCTATATACATTATGTTTACATTATAATAAACCACTTTACTGCTAACAGGACTAACTGCCAGAAAACCAAAAGTTCGGCAACGTTTGGCCTCACAATAAAAAACAAAATAAATGTAGCTAGCGATTACGAGTTATGATTTAGAAGACTCGATGAACCTAAAGGATACGTATCAAAATAAAAATCTTTCGCAACTCTTCTTTTCATGCCAAGTTGACTCCTATTTGTTTAAATACATCTACGCACTAAATATGTGATATGATAACTACATTAATTCCAATCAATTGACAAATTACAAATTTAAATTTAGCCGATGAAGAGTAAGTACATAGAAGTATTAGTACTGGTTTCTACATCAGACTTCGGTATTAATCCGCATTTAAAATATAGTTCATGAGAATTTTTCAGAGCATAATTAATAATTAATGGTGAATGCCGTCATAAAGGAGCTCCGTGCTTCCCATATTATGACAAACGTATAGTATATAGTTACAGTTAGTTCTTATAAGTTACATGCGATTGGATTTTATAAAAAAGATCACGATGTACCTTCTACAGTTTCTTTCTCCTCGTTCTCTTAAACTAAGAGATATTTAATTAAATGGAGTGTTTACGATTTACTTTGATTTATCGCCCCAATCTTCCCATGACCAATCATCAGATTTTCGAGGCGACACTTTGCTACTAGCACCGTGCTTTCCACCTGATGAGTTAGCATTAGAAGAACTAGACTGATATCCATTTTGGCCCCAATCAGCACCCCAGTCGTCCCAGTTCCCGTCTGGCGATCTAATAATCCAGAATAAAATTAGAGTTTGAAATGCACTCAACTTCAAGGAGCGTAGCTTAGTATAAGAAAAATTAATTACTTATGGTCACGATTTCCCGATAAAGAGCTTCGTTCAGTTGGGCTCTCTGGAATTGGTTCATGGCTATAGTGCGAATTTGAATTACTCAAGCTATTGTTAGACATGGATTGCACTATACTAGAGAACCCATCCTTGATCCCCTTTCGATTAATCTCAGCAACCTAAATCAAGGGAATTGAAGTTGATACTATTAATATTTTTACTCATTCTTAAATACTAATACATTACAGGTTTCTACTCAGGTAGGTTTATCAGTTTATGTGTTTTTATCATTATTTTTCAGCCAATGTAGGTTAAAATAAGTCATCATTCTGTCTGAGAGAAGAGTAAATTAAATAATTTCAATATTAATATTTACCTTTTCGGAAACAGTATCTGTTAATTCTGAAGCCTTCTGCGAAGCAATTCCTCCAAACTTCCATGCATTTTCACTAGCAGTTGACGCAATTTTCGTGGCAGCCAGAGAAAACATATTCCATCCCTTTGACAAAGATGACACAGCATTATCAAACGCTTCTGTAGATTGGGATCTAGGTGGGGCATCCATTTGATAACCGAAACCAGTATAGCGTCCTCCTTCTACAGGTAGAGTCAATATATTATTTGAGTCTATGATTTTTTATTGGCTTTAATCAATGCAACAGCCTGATAGTCTTTGAAAGTCTGCTTTGGCTGCCGCTATTTGGTTTTTTGATAGTCTAGCTAGTTTAACCTGCAGGGCTCAAATGATCAGGCCTGGTAGCATTTTCCATTTTCTTCTTATCTGCAAAAGTTAAACTACCTCCTCCACTTTGGTAGGAAGATCCACCTCCACCAGAGTAATAATCGGTGGCATCACCTCCATTCTGATAACCTCCTCCCCCGCCGCCTCCACCTCCGCCTCCCATATTACTCGAATAAGAAGTGACACCAGATCCCCCTTTTGCAAAAGCTGGAGTTGATGTGCTTTTTGGAAAGTCCTTTTCTCGCTCTTTATAGGACCCATTAGCACTACTGGAAGTAGCACTGGAAGTGTTACTAGCCTTCTTTACACTTGACCTACTAGCTTTAACCGTTTTCTTCGCAGTAGTCTCACTCCAAGAACTACCTTGTGCTTCAGTTTGAATCTGCGATAAATAAAACACCGTTTTAGTCACTAAAAATCATAAAGATCTCCATTCTTGGTAGGTTGTAGGTTATTGTATTATTATTAAAATTAGAAACCAATACTAAAATTAACGAATGTAGTCAAATCATTAATATTAATTACATATAATTATTGTAAATAAGAATTCATAATTAAATAAACAGTAATTAATTGCCGGGCGGTATAGTGCAGTTGTGACGTTATTCTGGCATTATAATCACTGCATGTCCGATCGTATCGTCCTGCTTATCGAAATTTCTAATTGGCAATTGGCTAACTAAATTAATAAGTGATATAACAAACAACTTAAATAACTTTCACTTATTACCTCACAAAACTTAAATGCACTCCAAGACCCCTATGCTTTCCACTACATTCTAGACAGATCCAAATTCCATAAGTTACAGACACCCATTGCGGATTATGGGCTCCACATTCAAAGCATTTCTGGAATATAAACCAAAATCAATTAACTTTTTACATAACTTTAATATAAAATAAAAATAAAAGCACATAAAAAATACTTTCCACTTTTGCTTTTACTTACATTATTTTCGTCCTTGTGCCTAAGTTCCTGCAGAACACGCCTCGTCTTCGGACTAGCCATCTCTGACAGATAGATTTGATTTTTGGAGTAATTTAAATCTCTTCACTCTCTTTCCCTCCTAGTCTATAAATTATGTACTTTTAAATTTTATTTTAAATATATCTCTACTAATTTGATATTTTGAATTTATCCTTTTAAATGTACAACTTCTTCACTTCTAGTCCTAGCTGTTAACATTAATATCCTTATAATTTTGAAATTTCTTAGAAAGTCTGCTCATTACAGTTCTTATCCTAAAATTGGTTAGAGAAAGTTACAGAAAATTGAATTCGAGGAAAGAAAAAATTAATATTCAGCTCCAATCTCCATTCACATCTTCAATTACGCCTAGTGAATACATGGAGACACTCCAATCCAATTAAATTCCAATAATATTCCAAACGACACAAATTATTATGAATGAATAGTTATTATTGGAGCAGCTTTATTTACTTTAGGTCAAGAATGGTTTGGAATGTTTGTTGCATAATTTCACTTACATTTAATGCTCACATTTATCTTTATAGCGTCCTACCCTACCTCTCGAAAAGTGTGCCACTCAAAACTCAAGCACAAATTGCATCCTCAGAAAATACCTACACAAATGAAGATGATGCAAAAGTAATTTTCTATCTTATCTTGCACTTGCAAAATATTTTTGCACAAAAATGAAAGGGGTAAAATATTTTCACATGAGGAGGAAGGAAAGATGTCAAATCGCATACAAATTATGTGGATGATACCTCCTCACCTCCTTTAAAAATCGCTAAAAGCACTCCTCTCTTACTTTTGACTTTCCTTTCAAAATATTGCAAACTGCATTAAAAAATTCTCAACCATAAGGTAATAAGGACTCACTAATAATGAAAAGGATAAGCCTAATTCAGCCCTATACAAATATGGATAAGGATAAGGTATACCTCTTTAAGTTAATTACGCTTTTCTCGACTTGCGATTTCGCAGAACAATTTTGAAACTGAAGCGGATTCCTCCTACTCCCCTCTCTGCACTAAAACTAAGAAGAAGCAGCAGCTAAAATTTAGCTTCGGCTAAAACGCTTTAAAACTTTGAGGAAATGAACTTATTTTTTCTCGGGAGTCCTTGCACCTAAAATTCTACACAAATGTAAAACAGTTGTGTTGACTGATTGCATAAAAAATACACAGCAAAGTTCTCTTTTTGTGTGAATGTGTATGGCAGACTTGCAGAAATTACACTATCAACTCAATGCACATCCCCTAAAAACGAAGTCTGTACATGATGACGTTGGAAGACGAGCGGTGGTTGTGATGAATCCGTACATTTGTATGAACACTGCGAGCTCAGGGTCTTTTTTTCAACGAGGGATTATGCGATATGCCATGGGATATGCTTGGGTGCGGGTGGTACAATTTCTCATTCATTCTCGCGAAAAGGGCACTTCCATTAAATAAAATTGTTTTTTGTAGTGTAATAAAGGGTACTATTATAGAAGGTAGCTACTTTGAAGAGCTGCCCTTTAAGCTGATATATGGATGATAATGTATTACATTGCGAGGATGATTAGGGAGTTAAATGTAAGGTGGTTTTGTACAGGTAACATTTTTAATGAAGGTGCATCACCATCGCTTTACTCAACATATGGAGGAAAATCAGCTATTGCTACTGCTGAAGCACATGTTGATTCATAGCTTTTCTATGAAGAAGCGATGTAGAAGTGGAATGACGTAGGGCTGCCACTGCCAGTGATGTAGGGAGATGCAGATGACGTAAAATAAAGTGAAGGTACCTATATCAGTATAGGTAATTTCTTTTCTGTTAAAAAAATTATGTACCTAAAAATACATGAGAGGATGTAAGACTACGGCCACTTGTGTGATATACTTGTAGCAGTGCGTGCATATGTATTTGTAAAGTGAAAGGATGAAAAAATCAGACATTATTTAGTTGGCATTTTGTGCTTTGTGTGCAAAAAGGGAATTTAGGTAAATGCTTGTAACATGATGATCGTGTATGAAACTGGCTGCTGTTGTAACTAAACAGTTGTACAAAGATTTTGGATGCTGAATGCTGACGAGGATTTGATGCTGATATGTCTCGTCGCGTCTGACGTGGAGGTTTTTAGTCCAACTCAGAAGAAATTGTATGAAATGAATATGAAATGGACTGCGCTGACAGCGTTTTGCGTTAGCCAATGTTGGTAAATTCTCCGTCAATTGCTGCAAGTTGGAACATTAGCCACATATTTGTGAAGAGGAAAAGGAAAGGATAATGTTGTAACTGCTGCAATAAAATGGAGTGAATAATTCAGTCATTTATAGCGGAACCCATTAAAAATGAATAGTTATGCATTAACAGCAGCAGGAAATGAATAAAAAAAACTGAAGGTCACAAATACGAAATACAATAGCAAACAGTCAATAAATCAGCTAGTTAGCCTCAAACACTGATAAGGATGATGGAGCGGTTTTTATTGATAATTAAATAATGAGCAATCTGCGTTTACGGCTAATTTGGGGTTTGCTTGCACCTTTTTCATTTCAATATTAAGTAGGTAGTTTTCCACGAGCAAATAAGCAGTTGTTTATTAAAACTTAGATTGTAAAATGCAATTGAGCAATTAATACTTTTACTTTTAAAAAGTACATCTAGTATGCTTTATATGGTACCTATGACTTGTTTATGTTTATATTCGTGCTGGAGGATTACCTATGTGGAACTTATGTGAAACGATTAGTATGCGATTATATCTGATCTTGAACTTGATGGAGATACGCTCTGTTAGCAAGTTCCAATGTTAATCGTATGCATATATTAGTAAAATAAATTATCTAATAAACAGGTAGAAAAGAATTAAAGATTTTACGGTAAATATAATTTTATTTGGTATTGGCATGCATGCAATAATTGACGCTTGCTGAATTAAATGTGTTTACTAGCTACATTCTATTGATTATACTACTTTTGTTTACTGATACCCCCCAAAATGTACATTTTTACGTCTGCGTCTCATCGTCAGCCGAAACCTTTTTTGTGTGACCGTCAACCAGCTAGTTTTTGTAAAATCTAAATGTTTTCACTTAAAGTTATAAGTAGTTTTATTTTCATGCCTTCTTATGTTTAGCATACTTAAATAAGTACACAACTAATTTCCTTTTTGAAGAGAATAAGCATATCGGGGGAAATTGACTAATAACAAGATAGTACTGGCTTTATCTCTTTAAGAAAATTTATATGTATCTTGCAACTTCCAATGTTTTTTACTTCCTACCACTACATGTGATGATTTCCTAATGACTACTGCTAATTCAACAGTTTTATATTACATACCCACTACAAATTCGATTGCATACCCAATTTCTCCTGAATTTATAAAATAAATTCTTATAACTTCTAATAGTTTGCTAATACACTAACTAGGGAAGGCTCCCAGAGGGTAATCAGCTTTCGAGCTCTAATGGGGTTTTTCTGGGGTAGTTTTTAACGTAAGATTACGATGGTGATAACCTTTTTCCCGAATGCGCCACTTGAAGGGCAGAATTGGCGGTAGTTGTACTTTTAAAGTGCATTAGCTTGTTGAGATAATGTTCAATG